>VWZZ01007020.1:114515-152392 GCA_013399095.1 Psophia crepitans | reverse complement strand
GGCGGTGGGCCGCCGCGGGGACCATGGCGGAGAGCAACGCGGACTGGATGGGCTCGCTGCCGGCGGCGCTGCGCTCCTACCCGCTCTCCAACCTGGCCATCCCGGGTAGGGTGGCGGGGCGGGGGTGTTTGGGTGCCGCAGCCGCCGGGGCCTGTCCGCGCCGGCCCGTGGGCTGGCGGGGCCTGGCCCTGAGGGGAGTCGCCTCTCGGCGACGGCGTCGTGTCTCCCCTCAGGAAAACAATTGCGGGTGCTTGTGCCGGGTGCGGTGTTGTGGTCGCGGGCTTGGCCGTGAGGCGTTCGGCAGCCGGAGGCTGGGTGGCCGGCCTGTAGCACCCGTGTGGGAAGGCCGGCTTGGGGCGTCAGAGCCCGGCTGGTTGCGAGCGGGGGCCGGCAGGGTCCGCGGCTGCCGGGGCAGGGGGAGGAGGGCGGCTTGGTCGTGTGCAGGGGCGGCTGCGAAGCTCAAACCCGTTGACCTGCTTGTTTTCATTAACGTCAAAAAACACGTAGCGGTGACCTCCGGAGGTCCTCTTGTAAGTTTTTCCACGTTAAGGAAGGCTGAAAGCAGGTGGGGAGAAAGGTGCGTTTACGTTGGATCTAACAGCTGGAGGTTCGTCAGATGGAGATGGCTTTTACTGCGGAACCTACCTATGGCTTGTCAGAAAGGGGAAGAATACAGCACAGTTGCGAAATATCCCAACGTATGATGTCACACTGAAGGCATTAAAGTACTGTAAATACTTATAAAATGTTCCCCTCTTCCAGCAGAACTTAAAATAACTACTAGCTCCTGCACAGAGCTTCTAGGTTAAGAAATTGGTAGTGGTGTCACCTCTTCTGGTTTACAAATGGAGAAGACAACAGATGACCTTAAAGTTACATAGGAATAGGCTGAATTTCTATCTGTAAATAATGGAGTGTTGTTTGTAGAGGTCAGCAGAGAACATCTTATGGGTGGCTACTGTAGTGGTTCATTGTGATGTTAGAGTGGTTGTTAGTGGTACAGGCTTGATTTTTATGGTAGTGCCTTAGCTTCTCAGAAACCTTTGGGTATGTGCTGTAGAGAAGACATGCAGAGACGCTTCCCTAGAAACAGAGCAACTTCTTTCTTTGTGCCTATAGAGATAACCAAATGATGTTTGAAGTATGTAGAGAAAGTGCTACACACCTCCTCTGGGCTACCACAGCATTCACTCGCTACTGTATTTCCAGAGTGAGAACAGTTGAAATGCCATGTTTTAATCAAAAGTAATACCTTCCCCCCCATCCTCCACAGTAACAAGATCGTTTTGTGTAATCCTGCTCATTTGAACAGGGACGGGAGGCAAAAAGGAAATTCAGTGTTAATAGTAAGTTCAAACAGTGGCACATTTTTGAAACTTCATTCTCTGTTTTAGTAAGCAGTAATAAATCAGCTTTTTGTTGCTGTGGCAGTTTAAGGGCTATAAAACTCTGTTAGCGGAAGGTTATGATGCTGATTTGTGTTAGGTGCATTGTTGCTGTCAGTTACTTACAATATTGGTTGGGTGATGCTTGTAGAAAAGGAACCCAGAAAATGAGTTGTTTCAGTAATACCACACTGCTTTTAGAATGAGTAGTGGTTTTTTGAAAAAGCTTGCAGTGTATGTGTACTTGTAGTCAAAGTTTCTGTAACTTCCCAACCCTTTCCTTCCTGTCCTCATGCAGCCTGTGAGTAGGGAAAAGACATTTTAGGTAGATGTTTGGGGATATGTTTTCTAATTTTGTACTTTAGCCCAATGATTCTTTTGCTGAAGTAGATTTTTAGGGGCCTTTTGAGGGGTCAAGGTGATTTTCCTTGCACACTGCTAGTAATAGATTGTATGAAACAGGTTGCTTCTGTAAAGAGATGCCTCCATAGCAATGAAGATAAATGCTACCTTGGAAAGAGAGGTGAAAGGTAGGCTTCAGATCAAACAAGAATCACTTTTGTCTGTACTTAATACCTGTGTGTGCATACGAGGTTTTCTCCATCTCTGGATTCATTTGTTTTCACTACTGGACTTATGGACTCTACTTTTTTTAATTTTTTTTGTTTTCCCCTTCCTTGTCCCAATCACTATTTCTGCATAGGAGTGGAGAAATGAGGGTGCTGGAGCAGCTGAAACCTTGAAACTGGTTTTAAGTTTAGAATGAAGTTGGCACTCAACACCCTGAAACTGTTGTTTAGTTTGGGTTTTTACCTTATTGTACTTCAGCAAAATGCAGTGTTTGAACGTTAAAAGATTCTACTTTTCTAAAAAAGAAGCAAAATGTTCACATGATGGGGCTATTTAAAATGAAAGAATTAATAGTATACACAGTAAAGAAACTGCTTAGGTTTAATTCATGGTGTAGTACGGTAGAAAGTCTTAGTAACCCTCTTGTATGAAGCTAAGGATAGTCTGTGTAGAGTTCTGCTTCTGTCTGTTGCAAACAGTTTTGTGCTTAGAACTACTTGTTTTCAGTGGCTTAAAGAAAAGGTAGCTGTGACATCTGGGGGTCTATTTTACTATTCTGTGATTCCTTGAGCTATTAAATGTGGTGTGAAACATGTTACCTGAGGACGGAGAAAGTTGTTATTTGCTCAATCTTTAGAACGGACTGGTATCAAATAATGCTTAAGATGGATATTTCATGAGGTATACCACCTTGGTGTTTACATGCTGATTTAACTCTGGGCTCAAAACAGAGGATAAGACACTTTGGAAAAAGTTCGGGTCATCCTCCAAGGCTTGGGTGTGATCAGTTCTACAGTTTGGGCTTTTCTGTTGTTTCTGTTGGAAAAACTCTAAATTCTAAACCAGCATAGTTTTGCCAAGGAAAAGAGATGAGGTTTCCCTCTGCAATGTGATGAGAGAAGGAATCTTTTGCAATGAGAAATTGCCAAATATCAAGTAACTAATGTCATCAACTTACACACATACAATATAGTCAACAAATTCATGACCTTCAACAAGCGGTGACCTTGTGTGAAAGAGGGTTTTCTCTTGATTATACTCCAGGCTAATCCTCTTCGAATATGGGTTTAAAAATGAACATATTGATTGCGGACGTGACCCTTGGCAAGGTAATGTATTGTATAGCACAAGTTTAATCTCAAGCTGGTTTACTTCAAACAAATTTATGAAATTGTGGGCAACTGTGACGCTTATTACTTTCTTTGGTCATCTCTTGGTCTGCATCTGTTGGTTTTCTTTTTCCCCCTTGGGAAATGGAACGTGAGAAAAAGATGCAGTGCTGTTGCTAGTCTGCTTTCAAAGCAAGTTAGTTATTTAATGAATTTGCTGGAGAAGCCTATCCTGTTTCTTGCTTGTCCTTGCATGCCGATAATTCATAGCACCATGGCGTGTCCAATTTCTACTGTTTCATTTTGACTGCTTGCCTTTCTAAGTAACTTCTACAGTATTACAGTTAACTACATGCTGGAGTCTGAGAAGTCTCTCTGCTGCTGAAGATACAGCACCACTTTCCAGTTTTGTCAAGCTTTTACATGGATACTTGTTAGGACAGCTGAAACTTTTCTGTCTCTGGATCTGCTTTCTGAGATCATAAGCTTGTGCCTGGTGTCTTGAGACAGGAAAGCTGTTTAGCAGATGCTAACTGCCAACTATCAGTATTTGCTTATAGAGTGTTTTATTAGTTCAGCCTCCAAGGTGCTGCCAAATGAATGGGATGAGCAGAAGAGTAGGCAGTTCTGTTTTCCTTTGGGTCTTGGTAATAATGCATTTACTTGGTCCTATCTGGGTTATTCTGTCTTTGAATAATTGGGAGTCATGACATAACAGGAAGGCAGATTTGAGGTTTTTCATCAAACTTTTTATTCCTGGATAGGTTGCTGATTTTGGTCAGGATAATTAGCTGTGAGTTTTTCCCTGGTGCTGTTTTTCTTTCCTTACCTTATAGAGGAAATTTATAAATAGTTGGGTAAGGATCCACTGGTATATGGGAGGGTAAGCAAGTTCCTTCTTGCAGGAGCACCCAGAACTGTTATGGCTGCCATTTCATAGTAAGACTAAGCTAGTCAAAAGCCTCTTGTGTCCCCTGCCTTCCCTATCTTGTTCCTTCCATCTCCCATCACCTAAAAAAAAAGACCAGGACTGCCATTTCCCTCCACTGACATTTGTTTGGTGCTATGAGTATGAGTGCATTTGGTAAGCTAACCTGATGGAAAGCTTTTCTATGTTGATGATAGTGGTTTCGGGCAATTTTTTTTGGACAAGTGGTTGCCAAAATGACTGTCCATGTGCTTGGACAAACGCCAGGATGGGTGCTGAAGGAGGCAGCTGTCCTGAGGGAGCATGATGGTTAGCCTCGTATGTCACAGTGCTGCAGATGTAGATGTAGAAAAGAGGAGGTAGTAGCATGCCTGTATTTAGAAAAAATGGGGGATTATATTTTCTTTCACATAGCTTTAGTGAACCTGCTGTTGAGGAAAGAATTAAGCCTAGCTGGGAACCAATTAATTTGAATCCAAACTAAGTTCAATTTGAATTGAGTCTCTAGAGAAGGGAGCTGAAAAAATAGAAAATGTGGAAAAAGTGAAATGTTTTAGTTCAACATTTTGAAATGTGATATTAAAAAAGTCAGTTAACAGCAGTGTTCATGTCCTAGACGGTAAGGTTTTTTAATCTTGAAATACAAATACTTCTGTACTGTAGGTCAAATGTTGTACATTTGAGTCTGATTTGAAACACTGAAGAAGTTTTTGCTACCAAAAGTTAATTTTTAAGACACTGGTATGCCTAGAGCTGGGCAGGTGTATCCTGCTGGTGTGGGGCACATGGGCAGGGCAACCTGCATCTCTGGGGAGAGGTAGAGCAGCTCTTCACTCGGCTTCTGATGGTGCACAGAGCCTTTTCCATCATCTGCTTATGTATTAGCTCATACACTGAAAGTCTGTGGAAGGATCACCAGGATCTCATTTCTAAGCAATGCAGAGCAGTTGCGACATGGTGCTGCTTCTGCCTGTGTCAGACTGGACAGTGGGTGGAGAGTTGCCTGTGGGATGCTGGGTTATAGGTAGGCAAGGCAGAGGGAATAGCTGACTTTTACAGTTCCAGAAGCATTTTTAACAGAGAAAATTAATCTTGGCTCACATATGGCTAAAATAGGACTATACTGGAGACCTGAAATACTTTTTTTGGTACTGTAACATGCCACTGTTTCCGCTCTTCACCAACATCACACTGAAAGCCTGAGGCAGAAACCTAATGGTTTTGATCTAAATGATCAAAGTATTACAAAATGATTAGCCCCAGAAACCAGAGTTTTACAAATGCTGCTAGCAGGCAGTCTTAATGAGGAGCAGCCCTACCAGCCGAGCCTGTAGTTAAGCCTGAAGGGGAGATACAGTGTGGGGAGGGGTGTGTTTCCTGTGGTGACAAGCTGCTGTGCATGACTTTGTGGTGCCATAGCGTGACTGCTGGGTGCTTGCTCTGCTCACATGTCAGGCACGTGGGGAATGCCTGGAGCTGGTGGGCTCCTGGACATCTCCTATGCATCTCCCCACCCACCAGTTCTGGCCTGCTCTGCTGTCCTGACAGCATGGCTGTTCACTAAAGGCCCTGTGGGCTGCTTGCCTTTTAGTTGGCCATGCAGGACTGAAATGGTTCTTTAAAAGAAGCAGCAGCCCTGTCCAATTAGGAATCTTACTAGATTTGATTTTTTTCTTCTTTGCCAGCGTAACCCTGAGGCAAGCTGCTGAACTTGCTAGTGCTGTGGTTTTCTTGTTTCTTTGTTCATGGACTGGTGTGTGCTATGGACATGCCTCCTGAGCGGAGAAGTGGTGGTGAGCTTGATACTGCACCCTCCTTCCAAACAGTACTCCTTTGGAGTCTTAATTAAAAGGATCATTGAATCGGCTAAATTGCCCATCTGTTGGGTTGAAGCTCAGATAAGGTTCTGATTTACCAAGCTTTATTTTCCTTCCCAATTTAATTGGCACCTACCAATCAATGAGGCAGTAACCATTAGAAGAAAACATCTGCATAAGTATGATCATGTCAGATATGATTTATAAATGCGGAATTTTTGGGATGAACTTCTCTGGAAAAGACAAGCAATTTTATTGCCTTGATCGTCTACTTAATTGTAGCAGCAAATCTCGAGTCTTGTTAGAGAGGGACTATTAAACTACCTGGACTGCTATACTGATGAGAGTATCTAATGGAAGTTGTTCCACTATTCCTGAGTAACAAAGTAGTCCCCTTGTACATCCCTCTGTGAGGAACTGGTAGATGCTGGCTCCATGCAGAAGTTCCCCTGCAAAGCCAGCTTCAGATCTTAGGGTTTCCATTTTTAAAGGACAGCTGTCACCTATTTAGCCAAAACCAGGTTCTTAATGCCACACAACTTTCTTTTGACAGTATGTGAAGATCTTGGTTATTTTTTTTTAATGTTAAACCTTTCTTTTTTTATTAAAATCTTTCCCCTAGTGAGTGACTTAACTACCTAGTAAAAGAGTGCAGGACATACTAAAGTTTCAATTCGGAGAAAACCAATCATGATGTTGATATAAATAGGTGTTGCTGCTCTTCCATGTTGTGTGAAAGTTCTAGTTTGCTTGCTTTTCCAGAAAAGAGATAAAAAGAGGAAAAAGTACTGTGTAATGGAAACAATAAAAGATTTCTTTAGAGCCTTCTCAGAACAGAGCGAGTCCTTCGTCTGCACATTTCTGAGCAGTCACAGAAGAAGAATATAGGACTCTAAACTGGAGGTTTTTTCTTTTTGGAGCAGGTGGATCCATACAGACTTTGAAGTGGTAGAGAAGTTCGGCCACTTTCTGCTTCCCAGTGCCGACTGCGGAGGGATAAATGGGGAGTCACTGCTAAATCACAAAGAAAAACCAAACCTTAATAGCAGTAACTCCAGCCATGGCCAAATGGGTTTTTCCTATCTGGAAAGACAAGCAAACTATTATGTGATACTGTGTCTGAGACAGTCTTTCTCCTTTTTCTTTGTACCCCTTTTATTTCTCCCCATTCTACCTCCCACCCAGAAAGGGGCAGTGGGGGAAGTCAGGGTAATTCTTTGATAGGGAGAGGAAGTGTTCCTAAGAGGATTTGGTCTGTATTAGGCTTTGTGCTCCCTAATGAGAATGTGTTAAGAATACCTGAGGGGTTCTTTTAGTATTCCGTTAAAATATAAAAACTCATCTCAGTAGTTTTAGATAACAAACATCTTATTGATAATTAATTATTCCTGCCTCTCCTCCTTTTGCTGGGCAAATTAATACGAACTATTCAATTTGCTTTTCATTAGTGAAGAGCTTTTAAGATGTTAATCTTTTGATTAGAAAATCTGGATTGTTAATGACCTGAATCCTGAGGACTTCTGGGCTTTGAGAGGCACTTTTTTTATCCTATTTTCCCTTCAGTTCTGGCACACACAGAACATCTGGTTTAGAAGAACATTTGTGGGACAGCCTTAACTTGCTACCACTTGCATCCTGTGTTTTTGGAACTTAATTATGATGATTCTGGATGTCTTGGCTATGTCATGCTTGCTATGCTATGTCATGGACAGTTTTTTGTAATATATGGGGAATGTACTTTGTCTAGTGAGCGCTTACTCTAAGAAGTTTGGTGTCATTACAGCTAGGGTGATTCTTTGTCGGTATATGACCCTTTAATGCTTTCAGGGAGTTGGTACAGTACGTTGACCTTGCTTCTTACAGATGTTTAACAATGGACAAGAGATTTTCTTGCTTTTTTCATCCCATTAATTTGAAGATAAAATTATTCTGATCTAGTTAACTTACCAACAGTACGTTCTTCTGCCCTTCTGCTTTCAACTACTGTTTCTTGTTTAGCCAGATTTCTGTAGAAAGTGTCTTTCACCACTGCTTCTGATCAGTCTGTGGCCTCGCAACCAGGGAGGCTCGCGATGTGCTAGTAGATGTGCTTGTATGGAGAAAAAAAAAAAAACAAACCCCAAAAGTTCTTGTATTGTTTTAAAGTAATTGACAGTGTACAACTACGTTCTTTGCTAGAAGATCTCTGCACTTTACGTGTCATGTAGTCATATTTTTAACATTCCTTGAAGGTAAATTTACAAGCTCGCAAAAGGACACTGGGGTTTGAGATAATGCTCATTCCTGTCTTTGTGATGCAACTGTATATGCAGAAAGTACTGGTGTGGAAACAAAAGATAATATGAAGTGATATTGCTAGTAATTGTTGAAATTCAAGGCTTAATAACATTCTGTTGATGAGTGTCATTTGTTTGAGCTACAACACGGGTTAATTTGACTATCTGTGATTAAGTAGCGTGACAGACACACTGGAAAGTCAGACTTTGCTGCAGATGTGATGATAAAAGCCTGCCTTCTCGCAATTAGCACAGAAGCTTGAACAAAAAGTCATCCTGAATAGTGAAGTACAATCTGTTTAACGTACAAATTGAATTGAGAAGTGATCTATTTAACATACAATTAACTTGAGAAATTAGCGTAAGGAGAATAAAAAGAGTTTTAAAGGTACGAATAAAAATTAATCCACAGTTGCACTTACTGGAATAAAATTAAGAGGACTATCCATCACTTCAGCAATCTGGTGTCTGGAAGATACCTCTTTAAAGCTATTCTAACCATATCATAGCCTTTGATAGTTAAATATCTGGACAGCTGATGGGATGTGACTGCTTTCCTTGAAGCTTCCAGCCTTTGTCAGATGAAAGAAATGAAACCAAAATAGAACATTGTCTGTTACCCTGGAAGAGCAGCCAGCTGATTAGCAGTCCCCTCACTTTATTCTTTGAATGTGCAGACTTTCATGCTTAAACTTAATGCTTACTGCTTTGTGTTATGCATCCTCAGCCTGTTGGAAGCAATTGGCTAATCATATTGTAGTTTTATTTCCTGTGCCTAGCTTGGTTTTGCGAAAGGCTGAGCCCCAGACTGGTGCTGTGTCACTGGAGCAGCTCAGTAAGGTTTGCAGTCTGAATGCTAATCCAGTCTTGTACAGTGACTCCAGAAGCGTGCTGCACGTGCAGAAACATGCCGCTGAGGCAGTTCAGACTGAGGTTCTGCCCTCTGTTCGCCTAAAGGACAACAGAGACAAAGTTTCTTGGTGTTTCTGTGCCTTTTGAGATCTCAGTCTGTAAGACGAAGGTTATAAATACCTAGGTTCATTAGTTGTTTTGTTCACAATCACCAGGTTTAAGGAATGGATTTATTGAATCAATATGGGGTGTTATTTATGTTTAAGATGTCAGGTATCATCTGAAATGTCTTGCTGACAAGACTTCTTGAGTTTTGGGGATCTTTTTGTTTCCTGAGAAAAGTGAATCAGTATAATTTGGGGAGATGCCCACCATTTGGGTGGTGGGAAACACAGACTGCAAAGGATTTCTTGCACACTGAAAAGTTTCCCACAGAATCACAAAATTGTAGAGATTGGAAGGGACCTCGAAAGATCATCCAGTCCAACCCCCCCGACAAGGAAGGACCAGCTAGAGCACATCACACAGGAACGTGTCCAGTCGGGTTTTGAATGTCTCCAGAGAAGGAGACTCCACAACCTCTCTGGGCAGCCTGTGCCAGTGCTCTGTCACCCTCACAGTGAAAAAGTTTTTCCTTACATTATCATGGAACCTCCTATGCTCCAGCTTGAACCCATTGCCCCTTGTTCTGTTGCTTAATGACACTGAGAAGAGCCTGGCTCCATCTTCCTGACACTCACCCTTAATGTATTTATAAACATTGATGTGGTCACCCCTCAGCCTCCTCTTCTCCAAGTTAGAGACCCAGCTCCCTCAGCCTTTCCTCATAAGGGAGAAGTTCCACTCCCTTGATCATCTTTGTGGCTCTGCGCTGGACTCTCTCTAGCAGCTCCCTGTCCTTCTTGGGCTGAGGGGCCCAGAACTGGACGCAATATTCCAGATGCGGCCTCACCAATGCAGAATAGAGGGGGAGGAGCACCTCCCTCGACCTACTGTGTGTTCCTGTGTATGTTGCTATGAGTTTTATGATGCCTCCTCTGTTGAGGAGCTGCCAGCTCTGTTGCTGTTACTGTGCCATGTTAGAGCATCAGACTATCTACACACATCCTTGTGTTAGACATGAATTGAGAATGTGTTCAGCAACTCTAACACTGGGCTGTTAAGAAAATGGGTCTGCTCTGCTCCGTGCTTCTGGCTCTGGCCTTTGCCTTTTAACTTGCTCAGAGTTGGTTTGGTTTAGGTTATGCTATTTCAAGAAGAAATCATGTTGTATCAGCAGCCAGCCTGGCTCCTGCCATAGCTGAAGAATGGCTAAGCCTTTCACAGAGTTTAGGGTAGAGCGAAGGAAAGCAGGGATTATTTTGACATCACGATGCAGTCGGCTTAGCATGTAGCTTAGCATCACAGCTAAGCTATATTAAAAGCCAGTGGCTGAGCTGGTAACATAACACAGTAATCCTAAATTAAAGAAGGGCCCAGTGGATGACGTGGGTCCTCACCTAGCTCTTACCTCTCAGCCCAACAAGTGTCCAGTTGCTTCAGGTTTTTGGTTTGCTTTTTTCTCTTGCTGGAGTAAAAATGTTCTGGGTTCAGGTTTGGCCTAGGTATTTCTCAGCTGATGGCTGGCCTTCTGTAAATGACCACTGAAAAATCTAATTGAACTTCTGCTGTGTCTCTCCAGCCTCAGTGCTGATGATGCTCCCCTGTCCTTAGGAGGTGGTCTCTTACCAACCATGAAAAGGGGAGCTTCTAAAAACACCAAGCTCTAGTTCATGTTCCATTTGGTTATATCTAGGCATACATACTGACTGCATTGTATGAGACTTCATTCAATGAGAAGTTCAGTTTCCTAGGATTTTAAGCAGAGCCACAGGGCAGGAGTTTTAAGGATCTTCTCTAAGTACAGAAGCATGTCACATACAGTTCAGTTTCTCAAATAGCAGCTGCCCTGTTAAGGAGTGTGATTTCTAAAGTATGTGTTGAAAAGGTTGCACTGTGCTTGTGGCTTGTTTTCTTTCTTCTTGATTTCTAGAGCTATAAATAAAATTTTGTTTGTGAAAGTGCAAGGAGAAATTTGCTCTTCATATCCTTAAATGTGCCTTGTATGTGGCAATCTGCAAAGGAAAGGCTTTTATAGCTGTAAAGTATGTGATGAGACTTAAGAAAACAAACTGCTTCTTGGCTTGAATTTGCTTAGATAAGTCCAAGGCTGACAACAATCTATTTGGTGCTGGATAAAATTGTCATTCCTTTCTAAGTCAGTTTTATCAGTGACACTGTCTGAAGGAGCATAATGGTGTGACTGACTTCTACAGACAGCTCTCTAGAGGCTGCTGCACAGTCTTAGCTTAAAATAAAATGTTTCTTATGGCCCTGTTCTAGCATATTAAACAATTTTCTACAGGGACCTAAATAGAGGAAGAAATTAAAATGCATAGAATTGGGAATAATAAAAAAAAAAACAAACAAATAAACAAAAACAAACAAACCAACACCCGTGCAAGGAAAAACCAAAACCCCAGTGACTACTTTGTGCAAAGTGACTCATTCGAGGCAGAAGACAAACCCCTCGCAATTACAGTCTGCTTTCCAAATACTGCAGAAGCTTGAAAGGCACATTCTGCTGTATGAGGACGTGTATGAAACTGAGATGTTTGAGTTGCAGCTTGTAGTATGAGTCAGGCCTTTTATGGCTTCTTCTGAAATGTCTTTCACTAGGTGTTTGATCCTGTATTTTGTTTGGGGTTACACATCTGGAGGTGGGAAGAAAAGTCCAGGTGTCACTCCAAAACTGACAGCTACTTTGTGATGTAGCTTTCTGTGAGAGATACTAAATAGCTTCTTAAGCTGGCTTTCAAAAACAACTTTTTTGTTACTTGTCACTTGTTTCTAGAAGACTGAATGGAAAGCCACATAAGAGGCACACTTTCAGAGACTGAAGAATTCATGAAAACATAATCAGAATTAGTTTTAGTGTTCACTTGTAAAGCCTCAAAACTAACTTTCGTGGTTGCTTTTCGATACTTTTGAACTAGTTGAAATTAATGGACAAAGAGCGCATTTAAGGTGGTTGTGAACTGATGTTTGGTTTGCGCACAGTGTGTTCTCCCCTCTGGATTAAAAAATCTTGACAAGATAATCCAATTGAGATCATAATCTTGTTTATAGCTCTGACCTTGCATCACAGGAAATGCATCACTCTTCAAGTGAGTACACAAATAAAAGGTTTGGGTGAAGGAGGCTGTGGATGCCTCAAATGTCGTATTAAAATTGGAAATGAAAATTAGGATTTTTTAAAGTTATAGACTGAGATAGAGGAGGAAATTCTAGAAAAGTGTAATCCCAGAAACAAAATCCTGGGCCATGCAGGGAGGATACAGGCAGATGCTGGTTTGGCTCCATGGGGAAAATCACGTCTGCCCCGCGGGGGAGAGGGAAGCAGTGCTGTTAGAGCTCCTGTAGTGCTTTTCTAGCCAGGGCTTCACAGGGAAGTCATACCTGGAGTGGCTGCAGCTTCTCAGCCAGAATGCCAGTGCCTGGTGTACATGGCTAGAAGTACCTGGTAAACTTCAGTCTGCAGCAGATCAGCTGCAGATCAGCACTGCCCTGTTACTCTTTGTTCTGGTATTGACTTGGCTAAGTGACAGATATTTCACTGACTCTGAAGCTGTTATTTTGAAAGAGTTTTGTTATGTCTTGGTTTTGTTTCTAATTACTTCTGAATTTTCAGTTGGAGGCTTTTTCTAATAGGCACAAATTTTATACTGGAGATGCAGTTTCTCAGCCAAGTTACAGGTTGTGTTACAGGAGCTTTGTTGGACATATGCTGCTTTGGTAGGGACTGGTGATTTTGGTTGTTGGTCACCTTTTTTGGCAGACTTTATATTCACCATACCTGTGGTCACTCAGACACACTGCTGGCTAAGACATGTTCATGAACTTGTTTAACATGAACTTGGTATCTAACATCTTGGTTACCGTACACAGTAACTGGTGGTGTACTCAGTTGTTCCACCTTCAAGTTCAGCCAATTGTCACCCACTGTTCAAACCAAGAATCATTTGTTTACTATCTCAGGGCTAAAGTGAAATGTGCTGGTGAGGCATGTGCATGTACAGATCCCTCTGTCCATCACATGAATAAAGATATCTGTTCCAAGAACTTCGGTGTATTAGGTCACGATTGGATTTACCAGGTAGAATGAAAATAAAGCCTCAGCTTCTTCTAATGAAGCTGGAGCCTCATTTCAAATCAGTGATGTACCAGGCTGTGGGAAAGCTTTGGAGGTAGACTGTAAATGAAGGAAACTTAGAAGGAAGTTTCCCTTTACCACTAGTATTTGTCTTACCGTCTGATTTTCAGATTGTATTGAAATTGGGAGCTTACACAAAAAAAAACCAGTTGAAACCAAGAACCTTAATCACAGCTTTTGTTGCAGTTAGGGAAAATTAGTTATAAAGGATAGTCTGAAAGACTAACACTTGAGCATAGCTCATCTGCAACCCTGCCATGCATGTAGGACTTTTTTTGGTTTACAGGACACGTGGGCTTATGTGTTTGGGGGTAGTCAGTTTTCTAAAATTAAATATTCTTGACTCTTGTTTCTAGGGTCACATGATTCTTTCAGCTACTGGGTTGATGAGAAATCTCCTGTGGGACCAGACCAAGCCACGGCCATCAAACGTTTGGCCAGAATTTCTTTGGTTAAAAAGATCATGAAGAAATGGTCAGTGACTCAAAATCTCACTTTCAAAGAGCAGTTGGAAGGTGGGATCCGCTACTTTGATCTTCGTGTATCTTCCAAACCTGGGGAAATAGAACAAGAGATTTACTTCATACACGGCTTGTTTGGCATCAAAGTATGGGATGGGCTGAAGGAGATTAACACCTTTCTTGAACAGCACCCCAAGGAAGTAATCTTCTTGGATTTCAATCACTTCTATGCCATGGACGACAGCCATCACTACTTCTTGATCAACAGGATCCGCTCAGCATTTGGATCCAAACTTTGTTCAGTTGAATGTGTTGAATATGTGACGTTACAGTACATGTGGGAGAAGAAACACCAGGTAGGGAAAGGATGTGTAGTGTTTTTCAAAGCCAAATGGTTAAAATTTAAATAGAGAAGCTGGATGTGGTTCCACTCAGAAGCGTTGAACCAAGGATGCTGCTGACAGTCAATTTAAAGCCCGCTAGGGCCTCCTTTGTTATGTGCATGTTTCCCTCCACTTCTGTGCAGCCTCTCAATCCATGGTGTGGCTAGACTGGGTCCTGCTACCAAGCATGTTTGTTAAATGCATAAAGGGTAGTATCCTTGGGGCTTTGTGCTCCCCTCAAATGGATTTTTCTTCTGAAAGAGGAAATTGTACTGAATTATGTTGGTGGGTATTTGATAAACTGCTGTCTCTTTGGCCAATGTGAAGCATATAAGCTTTAACATGACTAAGGTACAGTACAGAATTTCTTAGCTCCTTTGCAGCCATCCAAATCTATAGCGGTAAGATGAAATGCCTCTTCTCTGTGGTAATTGCTCCCATGCATGCACACAAACCAAGAACAGGGTTATCAGCAACAGCATGTAATTCTTAAACTGTAAAATACATGGGGCTTTGAGGAATTCCTCTGAACTGATGCTGGTGGTACTAGGGTCCAAAACGAATCATGTCTGAGTTTGGGTGTTACTAAAAATTGTTGCATTTTTGTGCTATCCTCTTTTAGAAAACCACCTTACAAGTCATAAAACTCCGACTTTTGATTTAGAGAAGATTTTGCTGACAGCAAGCCTGACTTTGGCATCTCATGCAGTAAGTGCAAGTGGAATGCTGTTATGCCAGTCAGCCCGGTACACTTTAGCCACTTAACAGGAGTTACGTGGAAGATGGTGAGACTGCTAAAATCCTTAACTTCAAGTACAGATATAATACTATCTGACAGCGCTTGGAAATGCTTTTAAGCTGAAGTCTTTGAATGACATTTCAATATACTCCTGGCAACTTTTTCACTTTAAACTGGTGACCCTTAAAGCCTGAAGCAATCCTGTTCTCATAGCTACCCAAAATGATCTCAATCTCCTTTGTTGGCAATAGTGCAACAAATTTATTGACTCTGTAAGCAGCTGCTTTTTGCTTGGCCCTATTTTTTCACTGCTATGCTAGCCGCACCAGTAAACCAACATCCTGTTTGAATATAAATAATAGAGCTGTATGTTTCTTTTTTTCTCCTTTTTCTTTGTTCTGTTAGGTTCTCATATTCTACCACTACCCTTTGTATCGGGAATACTCCTTCCTGTGGCCAGGGAATAAAATGCCAGCACCATGGGCTAATACAACCAATGTGCACAAACTGTTACAGTTCCTGGAGACAACCCTTGAGGAACGCAGCCGTTACGGGACTTTCCACGTGTCTCAAGCAATTCTCACACCGCGAGTGAAAACTATTGCGCGGCATCTAGTTCGTGGTCTGAAGAACACTCTTGTTCATAGGTAAGGACTTGTCTTGATTTCTCAGTTTTTACTAACCATCTTGCATGTTGAAAGAAGCACTGAGTAAGCAAGAAACTATGAAATGTTAGCTTAAAGAAAGACTTGATGAAAGTATGCAGTTCTGCTTCATTACTATGGCTTGTGAGGTATTTGCAGTCATTAAAGAATTATTGAAAAGAATTAACAGGGTACATATGTAATTTGAAGTGTTTCCCCTCCCTGTAATTGGAGCTGTTTCTGAATGTGATGTGATTTCATAAAATGTGGGCTAGACTTGTTTCAAACAAATAATTAATTCCAAATTGGCTAACCTTGAATTTAGGAGTGGAAAAGCTTGTGCCACGAAAGAAATTAGATTAACAATTTGTCTCTTTCATACCACTGGCTGTTGTACAATTAATTTACCCATGAGTAAGATCATTAGAAGAGGGTTTCGCTTTGAGTAGCGCGGAGTGCCAGTGACTTTTAATCGTGTTAACAGCATTGCCAGAATAGGTTCTATGTGACTTTATTTTATGGCATTATCACCTTGTAGCCTGTTGGCTAAAAATTGCCAGCACGGTAACAGTCCTGGTGGGATCTGGTCTCTTCGCTCACTATTTAATATTGCCTACTTTGAAGATCACAATGGCAAGATAAACTGTTAGTGACACAAGTTCTGAATGACACTTGTCTAGGTGGTAACACTGGTCTAATTTGATCAGCTACTGAGCTTAATATTAGGCAGCAAGTTAAACATATGTCTTCAGCAGCCAGTTCACATTCCCTTTGGGAGAATCATCGGTCACTTTAGAAGCGAGTACAAGTATCATCACTTTGAATCCAAAGTCAATATAACTTATTTTCTTAAAAATGCTTTCTAAAAATCGTGTTGTGCTTTTGCAGTCCCAAAAGTTGTTCATGGAAGTAAGGAAATTCCAGGTGAATTATAAATCATGGAGTTTTTAGCCTCCTTTCTGTTTGTCTTTTACTAGAATAATGTCTGTAATTAAATCCAAATTGTTTGCCACAATATATTCGGGTCTCCACTCTGGCTTGTGCTGTGCCCATGTCTGTGTGGTCAGCATTAGACACTAGATGGTGCTCAGGTGCTTTAAGACTGGCGTTTGCTGTCACAAGTTGCACAAATGTAAATATGTGGAGGTACTTAACAGAAGCACGGATGTAACTTATGCCTGTGTGCTGTATGTTAAATGTACTGGTGGCTCGTGATTAAAGGAAAGATTGTACTGAATTTCTATTTTTAAAGTAGTAAAGGATGAACTGATTTCATGGAATGGGCAAGCAGCTCCTGGTACAGATCTGGGCTGTAAGCCACTGGTAGGCTCGAAGCCTGCCTTTGCTCCATCCCTGTCCCTCAGCCCCTTCACTACAATTTGAAAGTAAACTGAAAACTTAAAATAGATGCTGCTGTTTGCTAAAGCATGATTGCTCCCATACATTTGCACATGCTAGCTGATTTATAGGTGTAAATCTGACTTTGCAGTTCTGTGTAGATGCCTGCCTTCTCATATGGAAATTTTGCCCTGAATATGAATATTTGTGTTCCCATGCCCTTGCTAAAGGAGAAATGTGTAACATTCACGTTTAGGTGGCTGAAGCATGGTGTGTCCCTTGACAGGGACAGTAATTATGCCTTCACTCAGGTTCTCTTGGTTCTTGACAAGCGTTTTCTTTTTTTCCTAGAAAAGCTGTAGGCTAGTTTTAGGTGTTCTGTTTTTTTTTTCTTCCTGATCCTGTTAGCTAGTTTGCTTGCCTACCATCTTCATGTATAATTTTGTGTATTATGGCACTAATTTAAATCTAATATATTTAGTCATTTGTCCCTACTTGTGCTAAAACCCCTGGTGTCTGTGTGTTAGAGTGCAAAAAATCTTGCACAGACTCCTGACTTGCACTCTGTCCAAGAAATGACTTGAAATTTCTCCCCATGGTAGAATTTCTACCTGCATTGAACTTAATTCCTGACATACCTCACCTTTATCTGGTTACAGTGATGTATGTCGGATGTTCAACCCCTGTAGACCTGAGGGCTCAATTCTGGGTTTGGTTTCCCTGATCCTGTTGTTCTGGGTGGGTGTGGAGGCTGAAAGGAGTTTGGTAGAAAGGCAGTATGCTGCCTCCAACACCCTCTTTCTTGCTGACCCTAAGGTGGAGTTGGTCAGGGGACCATCTCAGGCCAGATGCAGCCTTGTGTTGTGCTACACCAAAGTCTGCTGCGAGGTTAAGTTTTTGGGTCAATGTGTACTTCAGTAAAAACAAACTGGGATGGAGGAAATTGTAGTGAAATATAAATCCTGAAGCACAGTCCACTCGGTGAATATAGAATTCACAAATGTTATTTTGTATACACGTCATATTGATGACTGACCAATATTTCTATCTGATAGCTAATGACCACATGCTATGTTAAGCACTCTTCTCATCAGCTGGTCATGTTTTGGGTGGCAGTCAAGACCTGATCACAAATGTGAGATAATAACATACTTTGTAAACAGCATGTTGTATTTGAACTGAGTACATACAGAGAAGAGTCTTAAAACGTTTAATTTTCTTTATTTCAATTTCTTTAGGAACCTGCCCATGATTTTGAATTGGGTGAAAGCACAGAAGCCAGGTGTTATGGGTGTAAACATAATTACATCAGACTTTGTGGAGCTGGTTGACTTTGCTGCTACAGTTATTGCATTAAACGACCTCCTTTTAGAAGAGGATGAATCTGCAACTAAATCCTGATTACTGTGTCCCATTTGTGCTCCTTGGTGGACATCTTTGAACTACGTTAAATGTTTTATTTAATAAGTAAAACCTATTGTAATCTGTGTTTATTTAAAAAAGTTTTTTTAGTGGAAACATGGTTAAACATGATACACAGGTGGGTCCCTCCTCCCGGAGACGCATGGATCAGAGCAGAACAAAGTGCTGTCTGAGTGCTGCTGCATGTCTGTGGCTACGTGTTTGACTTAGTTATGCACACATCTGCTGCAGTCCGGCGCGGTGTCTGCCTGCCAACGAGAGGCTGGCCTCCGGAGCAGATGTACCCGATTATGGTGCGCGTCTCCCTGGTGACTGGACTCACCGTGCCCTCGTGCGTGCATCCTGCTTGTTTCTCAACCCCAGGGCTCAAACCGAGGATGGCCGCTGATCCCTTAGCGGCGGTGGGACCAGGCTGGCCGAGATAGTATTGTTCTTGGGCCACCTCGGGCATAGCTGGGCTCAGCTGGAGGCTGCTGCTGTATTCATTACGCTGTTTTAGATGCTACCTCTGACTTAATTGAAGAAACAATATTGCTGTTTTTCAGGGGGAAGCTGTTACACTGTGAATATCTAAACCGTCTTTTGAGTCTGAGAGGCAAAGGCTTGGCACGCTCTGCCTCTTTGCACTCCAAATTCTTCTTCTGGACCTCTTACTTTAATACTTTAATACATTTATTGCAACCATGTTTAAGTGTGTTTCTTTTGGCATTAATTTGAAAACTATTTCAGTCCTGAAATCAAAGATTATAACTCACAAGTCTCTGAATTCCTGTTGAGACATTTGAGAAACCATAGTGTAACCTTTCTTTTTTGCTTGCTGGTCTCATTTTTTTCCATCCATCAGGTTTGCTCTGGGGAAAGTCTCTCACCCAGACGGAAGGAAGGTGGGCTAAGTGGGAGTTTGCTTGGTATTCAGAGCTCTCAGGGACTCCTCAAAACTCAAATATTGAATCTCTGCTTTGCAACATGATGGTGAATTCCAAAATCAGACTGAAAAGTGGTGCTTGTAGTCAGAGAACCACAGCTAGGGGGTAGAAATTTCCCCAGCCTGCATCCTCTTGGGACAAAGTAAGCAATAGTCACACAAGCAGGCATCAGTGCTGCTGCTTTCTGTAGTCATAATCATTTTTGTGTTCGTTCATCACAAAACGTGACCATGTGTGCTTGAGCCAACGCAGTCACATGTTGGTACTTATCAGCACTTAATTGGCTAGCTGATAGCAGTCCTACAGTCTGATTTATCTTTGGTTTGAAAAAACTCAACAAACCACAATGCAAGTGACTGATTAACAGATACTCTTCTGCTCATATTCCTAAAGCAACCATTGGTACACTAATTATTCAGTGATTGTGAATTTGTATTAGTCTCAACTATTTACAACAGAATGGATCATCTTTCTTCAAAACAAAAGTGAATCTACAGATTTTGTACTTACTTTGTTACTGTGTCTTGTGTCTGCCCTCATGGTCTGACAACCCAGGGAAAAAAATTTACTTGCTTGTCACAAACTCTGAACTCAGGGCACGTTTATCTAAAGGTTTGCAAACCTTCCATGTGAACCTTGGCCGAGTTCTGAGCAGACTGTAATCTGATTTATCTGTTTGTGGCATGGTTTTCATTAGTTCCTTGGTTCTTTTTTTTTAACCAAATCCTTTTTCTAAGGGAGTTGGACATAGGGGGTTGTCTGTCTCGAGCTATTTTCCTCCTTTCCTCTTGCTCTTTCAGTGATGAGGGCAAGTCACAAAAATGAATTTTTGAGAACTAAAGCTTGTATTTCTAGTTTAAAACTTCCTTTAAAAACCCCCACAGAAGGGTTTTTATTGGTTTTGGTGGTGTTTTTTTCTTGTTGATGAAACTGTTGGAACCTGTTTCAAATGGCACTATTTCGTTTGCAAAGTTATTTAAAATACCTGGCTCTTCCTTAGCTGAGTCATGTTTTAACCTACTTTTCTCTTGGGCCCCAACTGGAACTCCATGATAGTATTAAATGTATGGGTTTGGTTTCAGTGGGCTTTTAGTGCAAATTGTCCTAGAGCTCAGAACTTGGAAAAACTTGGTTTGAGTGCTGATGAGGCAGAAGCAATACATTTGCAAGGTTTCCTGCAGAACCAGAGGACAAGGTGAGAAGGTGAAGCAAGTGTGATGTTTGCGTTCAATGCTTAATATATTTTGTACTGTATATATCTACCTCAAAAGAGATTTATCAGGCTTAACTAATGCTTGTATTGTGTGTGCAGAGTAATGACTGTGTTAGTCCTTCTGTTGTATTTATTTGAATAGACGTGGCGGTTGTAACCGAGGGCTTTGGTTAGATACTTTTAAGTACAAACTCAGAAGTTTCTCTAAAGTGTTCTTGCCTCTTGAAATAGAACAAAGGCATGCTAGGTGTTAAGAGTGTTAGCAGAGGGCGAAGAAATGGAAAATAGCTTCAGGGTCAATGAAGTGGGAGAAAAAACACATTTCTAAGTTTGACCTGTCTGAAGAGACTCGTGTGTCACTTGAGAGTAGTGCTTAGTATGAGGGTATGTGAGGAACCTGAGGCGCTCGATAGTGAGTGGGGCAATTGGCAGGTACAATTGCCTGCGACAGGGTATCTCCTGTGGATACTCTGGGCAATGTTAATGCTGATGCTCAGAACTGGTTTTAGGGGAGTCCTAAAGCATCCTAAGCAATATGAACTACCTTTCTTCTGTTACACATTGTAGCCCATAACAAAGCTGCTAGTGTAATAGGCTTATCTCTTTGGCACAGCACCACAGCATATCCAGATTCCCTCACACTCTGCAGAACAGTGCTCGTCTAGACTTGGACTCTGGGCTGTGAAGTGGTTTTTTGCAGCATTATAAAAATAAAGTGAGCTGGGCAGGAAGGGAGGATCAAGGAAGTAGGGCAGTAGTTTACATCCCGTGCCCACATTGAAGGTGTGGCAGTGTTTGGCCAGGTTTCAGGCAGCAGAGTGGAGCAGGTCTGGCAGGTGAGTGACAGTGGCTGGAGCCTGGGCTGAGAGTCTGGTCCCTGAGTGGGCTGCAGCTGAGTAGGCTCTGGAGCAGCTAACAACCTGCCAGGTCATGTACATATGAGCTCGAGGAAAATGAAGATTGGCATAAATACAGGAGAAGGCTTGAGAGTTCCTTGCTGTTGATGTAGACCTGCATCTGTAGAATACAGTGGTTGAGTCTTGCTTGTTTTTTACCAGAACTTTAAATGGTTTAGGTGGACAGCATGTCCAGAAGAAGTGTTTCGAGGACTTGACCATACTGTAGGTGCTGGGAGAGGAAAAGCCAGGAAACTAGTAGCTGCTTGAGGCAAAGTACATACTTGAATTGCTTATTCTTGAATAATTACTTGTATGGTTTGTTATTACAGATTCAGGTTACTTATATGTTTGGTTTATGACTGTCATTTCTCTTTTAATGTGCAATCACTGTGTGCTGAGCACACTGCTGGTATGCTCATGCTAGCACTGATCGCTGCCATGGGCAATTCAAGGGCATACCTGAGGCACAGGAGACCTCTGTATATGTGTATCTCTGATGGGAAGCAGCAGGGAGAAGGTTGTTAAGAAGCATGTGTGAGTTTTTAGCATCTTATGTGCTTGTAGTTACTACAAAGAGGAGTTACTACTAGATTTTGCAGACTATGAGTTGCCCAGTTCCTTATTTGGGAACTACTGTCCTAATATACTTAACAGCTGTGAAGCTGGGAGTGTAATGCTGATTTTTTTTGAGAGGAAAAGACAGATTCGTGCCGTCCAATTCTAGCTTGAGAACTGAAGGATACCAACTTGCATGTCCTTCGCTGTGATGGAGCGGGTCCCGCTGGAGACAGTGCTAGCAAGGCAAGTTTCAGGGGTGCTGTGGTCAGTGAGAGGTGTCAGAGTAGGAATCCTGAGAGCAGAAACGCTGACTGCAGAAAGGCTCCCGTTCTGCAAAGCTCTCTGGAGAAGAGAGGAACAACTGGGGAAAATGGTATCTTTGCTCCTGACACTTGCTGCTTTCTGCTGCGTTGGTACTGAGTTAATATGTTGGAGTGCAGAAAGCACCTGTGCTGTAAAGCTGAAGGAGCACTTTTGAGCAGGGATTTTTGGCTCAAACAGAAGGAGGGCATCTGCCAAGATGCTTATCTGTTGCTCTCATCTGTCTAAGCCTTTGGAAATATTTTCTCTGCATATCTGTCTCAGGTGTCAGAGTTCATAGTTGCACTGTTTAGCAGACCAGGGTTTAGGACTTCCATAGAGGATGCAGCCATTTTGGTTTAAAATTGATTACCTGTGGAAGTCTGACAGAGCATGTGTGACTTGGGGTTTGCTTGAATATACATTATTTAATACAGAGTCCATATGCAATTTTATTAAGACTTTCATCTAGACTGGAGCATATTGTTACCCAGCCCTATGAAGCATACTCTTCAGTAGAAGGACCACTGTTTGGGACAAAACTTCAAGCAAATTTTCAATGTTTTTTTAAGCACAGAGAAATTGTCTAATGTGAAGAACAGAACTGAGCCAAAACTTCATTTGAAATTCAAATCAGGTCAAGATGTAGTCCTTTCAGTAGTAGAAAAGAAGTTTTGAGGTGTTTTTTGTGCTTTTCTGTGTCTGACAATTCCTTACTCTAGCTTTGGTTTTTGACTCTGCAGACGAGTAGAAGAGCCAGAGCATATAAATGAAGAGCATATAAATTTTATGCTAAGGACATGCATGTTGGGCTAACTGTGGTAAGACCATAGTGACTTACTTATAGTTGCACCTTCTAATGATAATCTTACTAGCTGCTTGGTTTAGGTTGTTAAATCTGTTTCTATTTTGTATTAAAAAAAAAATCAGTCCTGCTGATTCAACTGTCTTGAAGAAATGTGTGTAGTTCTATAAGCATATTTATTTCTTTACAAGTCTTATCTAGTAAACAAGCTTTAACATTTCATTGTAAGAACTGGAATAGGGATGTCAGGTTTAGAACTGTTTGCTGAATCTGATTATATTATGTTTCTGAATGTTTGTGTTGTGTGGTGTTCATTTGAAATGAGACTTCTCTTACCCTTTATTAGACCTGTGATAACTTCTTTATCTCCTTTAAATTGGTCTGCAATGTATTCTTAATTCTGAAAAACATTTTGATCAGTATATCCTATATAAAAGTATTTGTGATAGTTCTTTTGATTTTTGCTTAATGTGAAGTGTGTTTTGCAGTTGGATTTTTATTTGTGCTATTTATACTATGGAAGGGGCAGGGAAAGACAGGTGAAGAAGAGTTACCTATTCTCACTTTGTATTTTGTGCAGTTTCTTCTTTTTGTTCTTTTTCTCTTTTTGTGCAGTTTCTTCAATTTCTCTTGTGCTTTAACCATCTGTCCAAATCAGTTTTGTGAAACCAGGATGCCTCGTCTGAACTGCAGATAAACTTGGGTTGACATCTATTTCTTTCTGCTTAACTCTGCATCTATATCATTGGGGTTTTTAATCCTGAAAATAAAAGCACAACTTGAGTTAATCATCTTTACTGTGCGTTGTGTACTGCTGACTGTTTTGATAACATGGTGATTACACTGAGTCAATTAACATCAATTGAGCTGAGTTACTCTTCTGATGCAAAATGGTGTCATTGAAGGTTGTTTTTTGAGGTGCCACATCTTGCTGCACTTCTGTCCCCCGGGTAGTCACACCTGGACAACATGCTTATTTTTAGGGTGTGAACTTCCCTATGGAAGTGATAGTGCGAAGGGATTAGAAAACTGCGTATGCTTCCACTGGCATGCGCGCACGGTTGCGTCTCTGCCCGAACACACTGGGATAAAAGCAGGCTACTGCATGCATCCAGCTGTATCTTCAAAGGCAAGGACAATCTTTGTGCAGCCTCTACTCCTGTAATACAGGTGATGAAGCTCCATGGTAACACTCGATCAGGAAACAAAATACTGATAATGATTCCTAGAGCCTGGGCTAACGTTGGATGCCAGTGAGATCAGACACCCTTCTCTTGGGTTACTTTCAGCTTGTCGGTCTTGAATGTGAGAGTACGGGCTGCAGGGAGAGTGGATGCCCCCATTTCCCTCATGTCTTCAGACACTGGTAATTGGGTGCTGTGTTTGTAGATTACTTTTTCCCTTTAAATACCAAAGGTAGAGCTGGAAGTTCAGTGCCTAATCACTGCTGTCCCTGCCTGTAGCCTCAGACCTTGAGGTAAGTGTTTACAAGCCAGAGCAGATGAGCAGTGACTCAGGTGTGTAGCTAGCCAGTGGCTTCAGCAGTCTGAAATGTGCTGTAGGCAGGGAGCGTGCCCCTAGTTTTTACAGAAAATGTACCCATGCAGCATAAGTCTAACATGAACAGTATAAACTGCCAGTGTGTGAAAATGTTGATGGCTAAGTAGGCTGCAGTAGCAGTGTTACCGCTTTGCTGTCCCAGGCGAGGAATCATACACCTTAGAGGGGACTTTGGTCGCAAGAGTGAGGGTGACTTCATCATACTGCTTCCCTAGGGGGTTTAATAGACTTTTTTCCTCAGTCTTGCTGCTTTTCAGCAATGCTGTGCAAGGGCACACGTGCACATATATGCACAAAGTAGATACCTTTTAAGAAACGTGTAATGAGACTGCAAAAACTGGACGCCTGTTCTGCGACAAATTTATGCACGCCCTTTATACCTAGTTTCCCTGCTGCCACAGCCTGTGATTAGCTGTTCAAACAGAATCATTCCTGAATCGCGTGTGGCTCAGTACTTGCCTCGCAAGAGATACTGCTGACCCCGCGTGCGGGTTTTTAGCAGCGGAGGATAAACTCTTCTGTGCTGCCTGAAGGAAAGCCAGCTCGAAACCCGGTGTGTGCTGCCAACTGCTCTCGCTGCACGTGGAGCTGGGAGGTGAGCAAAATGCTGGCAGGCTCTGGTGCTGAGCAATGGCCATGTC
The DNA here is from genome assembly GCA_013399095.1 of Psophia crepitans. NCBI lineage: Eukaryota > Metazoa > Chordata > Aves > Gruiformes > Psophiidae > Psophia > Psophia crepitans. The sequence goes on along the minus strand of VWZZ01007020.1, from coordinate 127,314 downwards.
ACCGGTTCGTCTGATCAGTTAGGTGACACACCAGGCATTTGCATAGACTAGAAAAGCATTTGACCAAAACACCTCTCTCCCATTTAAATGTAGTAAGCTGGGTCAGTTTGTCAAGTTCTCTGGTGAGCACGTGCTGGAAAAATAAACCAAGTGACTTTTGAACTACTGCTGGTTACCGAGTCCAGCTGCTCTTCCTGGGAATCCGGAGTTCGGTGCTTATTTCTGCTCTGCACAGCTGATAGCAGTGCCACTGCCTGAGCCTAGGCAAGTGGAGTCTGCTGGAAAAGACGGTGAGCGTGACCAGGATCATTAACAGGTAACTTGCTCTATGGACAAACCATTAAGATAACCATGCTTAAAATCAACTTTCTCTCAGTTTTAGAGATTGGCTTTAAATTCAAAGCGAGGGTTGCTTAGACTAGAAAATGCCTGGGATTTTTTTGTGTGGCAGAACTGTTTACATGGCCAAATTCAGGAGTTAAAGTTTTCAGCCCATAGGTTATTACGCTGAAATTGCATACAGTTGTGAATTAAGCAATACTTCAGAGAGGTGAATACTACTTTGTATTGGTTTTTGGTTTTAGTAGGTTAAAAATAAACCAAACTTGTTTGTTGCAAGACACCATTGCTTAGCCTGACATCTAATTTAGAGGCAGAATTGGTACAGGGATGACTTTGTGCTGCCATATCTGTAGTGAGCAATTTCTCGGTGGAAGAAAGGAAGCGACCAGCAGTACCGTGGGCACTAGTGCATCCGGGTAGCTAGCCAGTAGTTGCCTGAAGTCGAAACAATGTCAGCGCAGACTGTCCCTTTGTGACTGAGGCAAAGGGATGGTTCGTCTGCTGGATGAACCTTTGAAAGAGTTCTGGTGACTCAGGAGATGCTGAACAACGAATGAGTTGGTCTTCATGTAAAGACTTGCAGGTTTCGCCGAGATGGTCTGAAAGCTTGGCTGGTGCACGCGAAGCCCAGATGGTATCTCCTGCTTGGGTTGGGAAGGGTAATTTCAGTGTTTGATCAGAGTTGTAGATGCCTTTGGTGTTTCGTCTATGTTAAAACCACGAGGAAGTTTTGATGCTGTTAGTGGCAGATATTGCGTGGGTTGCTCAGTGGAGGGGCGGATAAACAGCAGACCCAGCCACGTCCCCCCAGCGAATCACTGTGTACTGCAAACAGCACCATGGCACTTCAGGTCATGTTATAGCTCTAAGAGCAGTTCCACTTGGGTTGAGAATTTGGGAACGCAAAGTACAGAAGAACTTGAGAGCTGAGTTGGTTTCTATCATGTTGCTTCTTGCAAATACGCTTTAAGAAAAGGGAAATAAAAGACTGCCTGAGGCGATGTTCCTCCCTGCATCAAAGTCATCATTTAGCAGACTGGGTGGAGAAAAACATTCATTGTTTGTTTGGTGAGGTCTGTGTAAATGAGAATTAAAGATGGTAAAAATATTTTTCTTGCACTTTCTGCTACTGAGCATTCACTTTCCTTTTTGCTTGTAGCAACCGAGCAAAGGCTTGGCTTTCGGTATTCCTGAGTTTTCTTCCAGCTTGAAATTGCAAAGCCTAAAATCAAGAGTGGAGAGAAACGAAAAGCATCCTCAGAAGGGGACTGAAGCAGTGGAGAGGGAGGAGGAAAGGTATGCAGCAGAGATGGTGCTGCAACTTGCCCTTTGGAACGGAAAATAAAGCTCTCTTGGTTTGGGGCGCTTTTTTTGAGACAGAACAAATTATTACATGAAGTTCAGTCTTTGAATCACATCCAGTACAAAGTTCATCTGATATGCTAAATGCAGTTCCTCGTTTACAAAAGTACTGAATTCGACTTGATTGCATCCTTTGAAAGACTACACTGGCAGCAAATAAAATACAGTGTGCCAGGCATTTTTCCTGAGAAAAATAACAATTGCTAGTGTCTCAGCCTAAATATCTGAAACACCAACATTTTTTTCCTCTCACTTTGCATTTCTTAGAGGAATCATGATTTGACCTCCGAAGCACCAGAAGCAGCCAACTCATCCTGTCTGATAGTGGTTATTGCTGGAAAATTTGCTTTGGTCACTGCCAAAACAAACCCAGCGTGTATCGCAAAGATAATCCTCTTCTGGCCCTCCATAAATCTGCTTTGAAACTGCCCTTAGTAACAGGATTTTCTGAGGATGAATGACACAAGCTGTCGCACCGCGTTGCCGCCTTTGTTGCACACCGCAAATGTGTTTATAGAGTGATGAACCGGTATTTCTCAAGACTGATTTTCCCCCTTGCCCCCCGTGTTCTGGATGTGTTCGCTGTGCAGCCATGCACGATGTCGACAATAACACTTGAAACCAGACCAATCTTTACAGGCTTTAAGATTCAAAATGAATCTGAAACTCGGTGTAGGTTGCCTGAAACGGTATGTTCGCAAGGGAAGAGTAAGGCTGCCGCGAGGATAGCTTGCACGAACAACTGCTAATGCAGTCTGGAGGATCCTGGTAACTCCTACCAGGTAATCATTCGTTCTGTAGTTCTGCAAAGAGATTTGGCAGTGCCACCTTCATGCCACCTATATCTTGTGCACAAGGGGGATTGCGTTCTCTGGTGGTTATTTGACTGCCATCTCTTAGAAAGAATGACTAAAAACTAGACTACTAAAAATGGTTTGTTTACAGCAATAAAATAGATAATTACAATACTTTTTCTTGCATTTATTGCCAAGAACAAGGACTTCTGAGCAGCTTAATTTCCCTTCTGCATTTAGTTCCTTCCTCTTGTCTTGGGGCTAGGTTTGTTCCCTTTCCAAGGCTGAAGGATAATGCAGGCAGTGTTAATAACATGGACCAGGGAACCGGCTTGTCAGGATCATGCTTATAGTGAAATTCTGTTTACATAAAAGTGAACTGAAAGAGTTGGCCAGTGTATTTGTTCTCTGCTGTATTATTATACCACAACTTGGAGCAGAAGAGGCGTAGAAGTTGTAACAGCAATGCTTTTAGCAGAGAACGAAGTAAACAAGCTGAAATTTCAGCCTCTGGAGGACACCAGAGCTCCCACTGAATGCTTGTGCTTCTGTAGATGGCTGACAAGCAGTCAGCTTGAAACCTTTGTTCTCCTGCCTCGCTGGCTATGAGTGCTTGGTTAAGGTGCTCTAGAAAAGATGAGGAGGAAAATCCTTTTTTACTGTCCTTATGCCCACTGAAAAGCAATGTTTAATTGCTTTTTTTAATTACTGACCTTTGTGCTCCCAAGGGGCACTGGTCAGTAGATCCAGAGGCTGATCAGTGTGGTGTCCCAGGTCTCTACCACATACCTTCTCATTTAGAGATGTGAGGTTGCCCCGTCCTGTTCCCAGGATGTTGCTTTGCTTGCTTTGTGGTCTGTATGACTCTAATGGTCTTCATGGACCCTTAATGCCTGGAGAACTGATAGGAAGGACTTCCTTCATGGGTTTCAAGCCTTGGCAAAATTAAGAAAAGTTCTGAAAGTGAACAAATTGAAATAACTTCAGTTATGTTTGTTTAGAAGAAAAATATGACTGCCTTCTAATATGCTGGAAATTAGTGGTGACCATTATACCCACCCAGATCACAGAGGTGTTGCAGTACATTCATTAAAGCTTGAGAGGCACTCCTGCTGTGGTACTGGGGACTGCAAATATGTGGACTGGCACGGGCTCTAGGCTAAGCAGACCGAAACCAAACTCCTACGTATGGACTTGAATACCTTCTGTGAAATGCAGGGATACATGTCCCACCTGGCTCTTCCTGCAGTGTGACACACCTCCCTGGGGAATGCAGACCCCAGGGTCAAAAGTAGGCTCAAGCATACACTTGGAGATACCATCTCTAACATTTCAGGGTGCCACACCTTATTCTTTCCTTCTTCAAGACTCATGCATGTGGCAGGACAGGAGGAGAGAGGTAAGTTGATAGCTTCTCATGTTAGGAATCTCAAGCCTATGCTCAGTCATCTCTCTTGTCTCTGTCTTGCTGGGTTCCTGTTGGTCAGGACATGTCTGCTCTGCCCACTGAGTCTCATCATTAATGCTGGTGCTGTTGTTTTCCCAACTCAGTTGGTATGTGTAGTTCTGTTCCCCAAGAGAGTTTAATTAGATTAGGTATGGCTTTCTGGCTCCAGGTTGAGACAGTGTTCAGACTGACTTTTTTTTTTTCTAGAGCTTATTGGTCTAGGATTAGTGTTGAAAGCTGCCTTTTAATTTCAAAAGCACTTAACAGTCCTGCTAAATTATTAGCATTGGTAAGATGCCGCCAAATGGGATGGAGTCCAGTTCCAGCGAGGTGGTAAAGCTGTTCGCTTACTTTGTTCTTGAACAACAACCACAAAAGACCACCTAACACTCATCAGAGTTTTCCCTCCAGATCTGATGGGAGCAGGATGTGTTAGCATTGAGTCCGAGGGAAATGTGGGCTTTTGCTTCCTGTGCTTTTCTCTTCTATGTGTGTGTCAAGTAAAGGAAAAGGAGAATTCAGAAAATGCAGGAATTCTCACGTCATTTTCCTCCCTGCTTGTTTTTAAGTGCCTGAGAGTGAGAAGCCAGTACCTTAGCAGGCTTTCCAGACTTCTCTTCAGAATAGAATTACTCCATGACACATTTCACGCTGGAGGGAGGACACATTTCATACATGGGGGGAGGCATCCTCCCCTGGGGGTATTTTGGACTCCTGTTACCCCGCTGGATGAGTGGATTTGCTGTCTTGTCTGTTAGCTCTTCTGTTTCAACACACCTTTAGCTGACCTGTGCTCTAGAGCGCTGTTAAACATTGCAGGCATGCCAAAGGAAGGAGAACAATCTGCTTTTTAACTTGGAGCATGGCACTTAAACTCAGCAGTGTGGCAGCAGGAGCAGTGGGTGATGCACTGTGGGCGATGGTTAACTGCTTTGGAGAGAGCTAGGGATGGCATGAAGTGTGGAACTATGAACTTTATACCATGGTGGGATGGAGAAGTTAGCATCTGCCTACTGGCAGACCCTTTTTTTGTGGGGGTATTAGAGCTTTAAAAGTATTGTGGGTTACAGAAGGAGCGCTTGGGAAGGGTTTGAGATTGAGCCCCAGTGTTGCTTTTGCCTTGCTCAAGGAGAAGGTCACCAGAGATGATTAATAAAGCTTTAGCTGCTGAGCTCGCTAAACATTCTTCCAGTTCAATGGCCTATGCAGAATGATGTGTTTAGTCAATGTTTAATTCCTAAGCAACAAATGGTGATTGTCATACTAGAAGGCACTTGTGGTGTTGACTGAAGGTGAAGGATTAAAAAGGTTGTGCAGGGAGATCTTTTCTGCAGCCTCAAAAGTGCTCTCCTCTGGATCAGGTCCCTTCGCAGCAGGAGAAAACGGAGAGTTGTTCATGCTGCCTTAAGGCCAAAAAAGGCTTTCCAATGAGAAAACACACCAGCCCTTGTTAAAAAAAAAAAAAAAGAAAAAATTGGCTGTAGGGAAAAAACAAAAGGAAATATTACTGTGGGATGATTGAAGGAAGGCAAGGAAAAGCAGGAAATCGGGAACCCTCTGTCCTTGCCCTGGTGAGAGGAGAGGAGCAGGCACCTGCTGCTTTGGGGGGCAGGAGAGGCAGGCTGCGGCTGAAAGCAGGCGGGGGAAGGTGCAGCAGCTGCAGCGCCATAGCTGTCAGGGAGGCTGGGGACTGCCCGTGCAGTTCCGATGTGGAGAGGAGGTGCAGAGAGAACTGCAAGCAGTGCCCTCGCAGAGCGAAGGAGAGCTGGGTGGCGTGTCAGTGGCTTTTCTTCTTGGATGAGTCAGGAATGAGAATAGCCCCCTCTCCTCTCAGCTGAGAGCCTCTAACCCTGCCTCATCCTTCTCCAAGACCTGCCGGCTCTCCTACCTTCCCTCGCAGCAAGCATCATGCTCTTAAAAAACCACAGCCCTTGTGTCCGCCTAAAGCACAGGCTTCAATGTGTGTGTGATGCTTCCTGCGGAAGGTGGCTGAGGTTACTACTGCATGCACTGGAGTGCTCATCTTGTGCTGGGTGACCGGGTGCTGAAGGAGGACTGTCATGGCCAGGCCCTGGGCTCTGGGCAGTCACCAGGGCTGTCTTATCCCGAAGTCTGGCCTGGTTTTGTCTGAAGCTGCTTTTTCCAAGGACTCTGTTCGCTCAGGATTCCTGTGGGGGTGTGACACTCGCCTCCTATGAAACCAGCTCAAAGCGTTTGAACTCTGCTAGTCTGTTTGTACAGTTTGGTCTGGGTCAACGGGACCGGCCTGGGGTTTGGGCACGTGTGCCACAAGGATTTACAGGGGTTCACTTCTGCGTAGGTGCTAGGAGCATTGGTGTGATTTGTCCTTTATTTTCCATTTTTATACATCAATATGCATAATATTAGTTATCCTGTGCTTTTCTAATTCTGCCGGGTAACATACACTAGGATTTCATGATACAGACGATGAGCAAGTGTCATTCAAACCACTGCGCCTTCCAGATTGTGACTCAGTATTTGGGACGGCTTTGTCTTAAAGGCAGATAGCTCTCTTAACAGTTTCTTTTTAGCAAGCTTTTACTGAGCCTGGGCATGTGTAATATAGACCAGAGTTCTGCTTCAGTTTTAGAGGATTAAGGCAAAACTGATCTTCGATGTACCGAGCCCTCTGCTGCTTAACCATTAAAAGCAAGGCTGCAGGCTAATGGCAGGGGTTACTTGTGGCCAGGACACACTGCTCCTTCCATCCTAGATACTGACTTCAGCACTGACTTAGTGGTCACCAGGAACAAATTTTCACATGTGCATTTCCAGCTGCAGAATAGGTTTACTACTAAATTACTGATTTGTAATTGAGTATTTCACTTATGGTGGTGATTTATTTTGCTCTTGTAAACATGTAGGGCAGCTGTGTGAAAGTCATAGTTGAAGGTCTTTTGCTTTAACTTTTTTTTTTAAATTTCATGCTGTTTACCTTGAGAATGAAGAATGAATGCTGTATAAAAGTGGCATGTCCTATAAGCCAGTATTACTTAGCTCAGTGTATCAGCAGGAGCGAGCTGTTCCAGCAGCCGGGGTGCACATTCCAGAGCAATTACAACAGTTTCATGAGTAAATACTGCTCAGCAGCTGATAAAATGCCTTTCAGATGTCTCCATAAAACAGATTCAGGTGACCAGCAAAGAACTTTCTTTAATCTTCGCAATCAAATGTGAAAAAAATCTTACTTTGATTTTAACAACTTCTTAATTCTAAAATTGCTGTGAATTGTAAGTAGTTAATTGGTTTTGTTAGAATAGCCTGCAGCTGAGTCACAAAGAAAGGTGATGATCAAAGATCCCCCACCCCTGTCTGCTTCCCCAGGGTCCATGCCCTCTTGGGGCAAAACTACACATGCAACTCATTTGATGCTTGGCTCAACTGAGAGGATGAAAACTTCTAGGGAGGAGGAACAAGTGGGGGGATGGAAACCGTAAAAGGAGGATTTCCTCTGCCTACAAACTGCCATGTATGTAACTGCAATTCATCTGGGAAGCTCAGCAAGCTCTAAAGCATGCCTGTTTGCGGCTCAGAGGGAGCGTGGCTGCAAGCTGCAGCGCAGCTTCCCAAACTTCTTGGAGCAGCAAACCCCTTCAGTCCTCAGCTTTTTTTCCCATGTTGTTCCTGGTCACTGCGCTTTGAATTCCCAACCTCACAATGGTAGTGTGGTCTCCTCACAGGCCCGCCAGCCCTCTGTATTCCCCAACGGCAAGAGCCCCTGACCCAGAGCACCCTTTGGGTATAAACATAGGGACATGGCAACTATGTACTCCAAGCCCAAAGCTAAAGATCTCTTTTCCAGAAACATGCTTTCAGAAACTAAACACAACAGTGGTTTAGATGTGGGTTGGTTCATGTTTTTTTAATTTGTCTCCCTTGTTTCTTTTTTTTCCTGTGCTTCATACCTCTTGGCTAGTGTTTACTGCTTTCTCTGGATTGATTCCTTTCTCCGCACTACCTTTCTGTGGAAGATGGATAGAAAACTATAGAGGGATAGTTTTCTTTCAAGTACTTTTGCTTCTGGAGAGTGTTGCTGTGATGAATTGTATGAGCAGGCAGGCAGTGGGGAACCTACCTGGGGTACCCCCTGGAAACTCCCAAAGCAAGGACAAAGGAGGCCAAGCAAGTGAAAGGAGAGGAGCACCATCCCTGTGAATGGGGCTGATCCTGGAGAGCAGTTGGGAACAGAGGTGAGCCTTGAGCAAAGCCAGCTGAAGCTCAGCCTGGATGGTGTGTGAAGCCAAACCCCAAATCTGTGTGCTTTGACTGGGTAACTTAAGACCTGTACTTGGATGCCGTGGTCTAGGCCCTGGCCAAGCACATAGAGCATCAGCCTGCCTGAGTATGGAGAAAAAGTCATCAGGTTTGACAGTCTACAGCCCAAGACTGTCCTATAAGCATGCCCTAAACTTTAAGTGTGTGTGTGTAGCCCTGGTCCCAGGAGAGCATTTGAAGTAGTGGAGTGAGAACTTATTCTCATCTTGATGAAGAGAACAGGATCTATAGAGAAGATTTTAAGCATAAACTTTGCTTTTTGTTCTGCACTGTACTGAAGCACACAGATAGTAAATGAAAGCAAAGATCTATTTAATGTCATTCACTCCAGCTAGCAGAAGTAGGACTAGCATTGGGGTTTTTTTGTGTCAGTCTTGTTCTGTTTTAATGTGGTTTTCCCGGGGAGGGTTGTATGTGATGTGGTAGCATGAGAAATGCCAAAGAACTGGGCTTGGCAGTTTTCTGTGGACATCCCGTGGGGCTCCTGGTGGCACATACCTGGCAAGGTTCCAGATGTGACCAGCTATAGAAAGACATTTCTGCTGTTGCTTGTCCCCTTGTGTTTCCCCTTCAAGTCTACTTCCAGAACAGCAGCTCGTGGTTGTACTTGGTGGAATCTAATTCTGCTGGAAACCTTGGCCAGCTCTGTCTGGTACCTGCAGCCTGATGTGATATCCAGATAAGTCCAATCCACTTTTTTTCTCCCTGTCTCCCCAGTCTATATATAGAGTCTGTATTTCCACGTGGCCTTTTTTTGTGGTGTTTTTTTGGTTTTTTTGGAGGTTTTTTTGTTGTTTTAAAATCTTGAATTAGACTAAATAAGGAAACAACTTTTGATTATGTTATGAAGCCTTACTTATGGCATGGTTTTCTTCCTCAGCCTGACTGAGTTTAAAAAAAAAAAAAGCTTCCAGAATATCAGGTGACTGTGACTGAAGTTTTCCAACACCTCTGGGGCCTTCGGTTCACAAGAAGTGTCCTGGTTTTGGTTTGCTGCGAGTTGAAACCAAAACAAAATCATGAGCTCAACCTTATTCCCAGCTTTAAGCTCCACTACATTAAAGGCAAAGGTACAAATTTTACCTGGCTGATTTGAAGAGCTTTACAAGACCTCCCTCAGTTTTAAAACCTTGTGAAAAAGCAGGAAGAAGCTTCCAGAGTTTTACATTTAGTTTCAAGCTGCAGTCAGAGCCTCCACACTATTTTCTTGCTTTGGCTTCTGGCGGGAGCTGCCTTGGCCATCAGCCAGCTGGCAGAGGTGTAGCTTTCGGGTCTCCCCATGGAGCCCGGCTCTCTGCAGGTCAGCAGCCCAGCCCAGCCTGGCCGCCCGCAGGAGACTTGGGTCCTGGCCAATTCAGTGCGCCATGTTCCTGCTGGGTAAGCATGCAGCGGACTGAGACCCTAAGCTCTCAGAAGCAGGGAGAGGGTCTGTATGACCCGTGGGACCTGGTGCTTTGTACCAGCGTTAGCTCAGGAGGAGCGAGGTGTCTCCATTATACAGGACTGGATGGGGGGTTGGTGGATTTCTAGCTGTCTTCTAATCCCACACTGAGTGGAACAGGGCTGAAATCTGCTGCAAAGCCAGCTCTGAGCCCTCCAGCTCTCAAAATGATACTCAAACTCATAGCTTTATTAAAATCATTATAGTAATTTTCACCTAGAGAGCATTACAGTACTCTTCAAACTGAGAAGTGTTTTGGCTGAGGAAGACCCCAAAATCTTCAGTGTTCAGATAGAGGTCTTTTCACAATTTTGACTATTAAAAAAACCCCACCTCTCAAGCTCCTTAACAATCTGTTAATTCTTACCTATTACAAAACTCATGTTGGCAAGCCCAACAGAAGTCGTGCAAGTGAATGCACATGATGTGCAGTGCAGTTTGGCCATAGAGGAAGAACTTCTGAGTTCCTTTTATGTTGACTTATCCAAAACTCATGAATTTTGGAATAGAGTTTTCTCTTGAGTCTTTTAATCGCTTGAAACCTGGATGGCCCTGTTGCATCAATATAGCTGTTTGATTCCTTGCTGTAGGCTGTGGTCTTGGCTTCAGGTACAAAATAGCATGATGAGGTCTGCAGTTCTGAGATTCTGAACCCAGTGGCCCTGGATAAACCTGGTTTATGTCCCTGGTGTCTTATATGCTATGTGGCAAAAGGTACCTCTTTCTCACTTTTAAAGTTGTTAGTTTTCTAGTTTGCTAAATTTTATTTTGAATCCTTTCCTGGAAAAGAGAAGCTTCAAAGCTGCTCTTTCACCTTTAATTTGGCCAAGTAAGCTGAGTGCTCCTAATATGACAATACTTAAAGAGATTAGTTAGCAATTAACAGTTTCAGTCGCTAATCTCCTGTAGAACAAGGGGGTTTGGAAGAACTGCTTGTTCTGCATGGATGCAGGGTATTTCCTCAATATCTTCATGAGACCAGCAAGCAGTGTGCTGAGAACTCAAATGGTATGATGCTTCCACAAAAATTAGTCAGCTGAGGTGCTGAGTCAGCATTAAAGTCACCTTATGGAAGACTGCCGATGATGATCGGAAAAAAGAAAATGCTTCGTGGTATGATCCTATCTTTATTTCTCAGGGAACCTAAGAGAAGCTTCAGTCACACAATGCCTGATCACGCCTCCTAGCTCCTCACTAAGAACAAGTAGCAAAAAAATTTTTTTCTGAGTTTCTGCTTTCACTACCAACTTGTTGAGAAATTTATGCTTCTTCCATCCCTTGAATGAAGATTTGGTCCAGGTATTCATTGTCTCCATGGTGGTTTTCTTGTATTTGTTGTATGTAAAGCTAAGTAACTCCAGCACACACGTACTTCAGCTGGAACAGTAGGAAGCTGGTAGCTTTTCCCGTGTCCCAGATGTTTGTAGTTTCAGCGCATATTCATAATAGAGATCTTGACCTCTGGATTCCCATGAAACAGCTGTATGCTGCTCAGGTGTGGCAGGTTGTGAAGCATATGATGCTGGAGGACAAGAGGTAATGTATTTGGTTGAAAAGGGACCAAGGAAAACCAGATCAGAGTTCCACCTTAGGAGATGTTTGCAAAGAAAGTATTTCATACGTAGTCACAGTCATCCCATCTCTTCTGTAAATACTTAATAGTCTGTACCATTAGAGGCATAGACATCTCTGGTTACCCATTCAGAAAGAAGGTAGTGGAGCTCTGCCAGAGGCTAGAATTAAAATCCTCAGGGATGTTCGGTATGTTACATAGCCTACTGCGTTTCCCTCCTGTGTGCGTTTTGGAAGAGTGCTTGCCTCTAATCTGGAGAACGTCCTTTCAGTGTCTGTTGGCAAGTCACACCTGTTATGTTGGGTGAAGCTTTTGATATTGTTTCCTTCAGTATTGCTTCCCACTGCTGCTCTCAGCCTTGGTCTCCTACCACTTCATCTCCTTAAATCTCACTTCTGTTCCAAAATACTTGTTGGAAGTTAGGTGTTCAGGGCAAAGCAATAAAAAGAAGGCCTTACAGCATCCTCTGTTTAACAAAAGGTTAACAAAACCAAAAATAGCTCCTCAAAGCTGTGGGCGATTTCAGGCCAGGTTTGCATTTTTCAGATTCTTGCTTTACCTTATTTGGCCATGCAAAATGGGATCCAGCGATCCCTGGGGACTCGGCTGTGAGGAGATGGGGCTTTGTTACGATGAAAGTATGCGCTTTTTACTTTGGAGACACATGGCTAAATATGGGCTGTGTTAATAAACGAGTCTGTTTTCTGGCAGAGTTACAGCTTCACAATGTCCCTCAAGTTAAAAAGGCAAACACGCAGCAGCCCGTCAGCGTCGAGCTTTGTGACTTGGACAGCGACTGTGTTGGAAGGTCGGGGGGAAAGGAGGGATGTGCCAGCGCTGACAGTGAGGAAGCTTGTTTTGAGTTCAGTGGGTGGTTTGGGTACAAGATAGCTAGAGCTGTCTAAAACAACACCTTGAAACGAAGCCAGACAGGCCAGAGAATGAGATTTGAGTATTTTTTGTGAGACTGTGTGAAATGTTATTTCCTTGTTGCTATACTTTTCCTTTTTTTGGTAGTCCTTTTCCTATGAACAGCTCTTTTCCATCTGAAAAATACAAGGAGACAAACCATAAGATGGCCAAATAGTATGCATACTTTTAGGGAATAAATATTGACTCAGGATCTGATATTAGTCAAGGATACAATTTAAGGGTGCCTTATAAAATGCAGCTCTTGGGAAAGGAACAGTATCAGACTTTAAAAAAATAATCCCTCCTGGCTGCACACTTTATTTACCTATTCACAAGTGTTGCCTAAAGTATTGCCGCTCAGTGCTTTGTTGGGTATGAGATCTGTTGATGCCTGGGCCGAGGTGGAGAGTCTGAACTGGGTAGTAATGGAGAAGCATGGAAGCGTTAAAGCATGTGCTGCATAAAGCATTAACTGTATAACTACTCCAGAGAAGGGCAACGAAACTGGTGAAGGGTCTGGAGCACAGGTCTTATGAGGAGCGGCTGAGGGAACTGGGCTTGTTTAGTCTGGAGAAGAGGAGGCTCAGGGCAGACCTTATGGCCCTCTACAACTACCTGAAAGGAAGTTGTGG
>VWZZ01007020.1:71870-114387 GCA_013399095.1 Psophia crepitans | reverse complement strand
AAATCTAACAGCGAGGTTAGGGAATCCTTGGAGGAGCAAGGGGAGGGCATGGCCTGCTGCTGTCAGGGAGCCGTCAGGCACACAGCAGATGTTAGGGACAAGGCGCAGGTGGTAAAACAGCTCCTACTGCTTGCTTGGGCACTGCTGATGGAATGGTGTAAGCTAGATCCTCATGTTAGTTACAGAGATTTAGCTCCTCGAATAATTGCAGGTCAAAATTCTTGTCAATGGTTTTCTGCTCTCAAAAAAAAAACAAACCAACCCAAACAACTTAGGGGAAAAAAAAAAAACCAGCAAAAGTTTTGTGTTTTTTTTTCTATGAAGTGGGAATTCAGGTGGATCATGGAGGAAAGGCTGAGAGGGTAGGTCCTAGGGAGACTCTAGTAAGGAACACATTGTATCTCAAGCTTAGTTGCTTCATGAGCTTACTATGCGAGTGAGGAAAACATGAATTGTCCAAAATGCTTTTTGGAGATGTTGAAAACAAGTCAGCCACAAGAGCTTGCAGGCATGCCGATGACATGGTGCATGTCCATGCAGCTGCAGCATGAATAGAAGCAGACTGGGGGGTCAGCCGCACCACGGCTGCAACCCTGCCCTGATATCTGTTCTTGAAAAAGTTGTTTTAAACTTGCCACAGTCTCCTTGTGTGTTTATATATTACCACCTGGATTGTACAAGTGTTTTGAGTAAAGCTGCTTGAGATTTTCTTGTAAGGAGAGTCTTGCAGAAAAGGAATTTACTTAAAAATAATAATAAAAAATCACATGAAAACTCTTACTGGACTGTTACTTTGGAGTTTTCTTGCTCTCACTGCTCAAAATATTTTCCATGAAAAGAAGAGAGAGATTTTAAAGTTCAGGAGTCTTACCTTCAGGTTTCTTGCAAATATTTGTACTTTGTGGTAGGATGGAAGAGAATATTGTTTCCAATAGGTATTGTGTGAATTAAAGTCTTGGCAGACCTCTGAACATGTGAAGTGTTACAAAACCTCTGTTGTTTTTTTTTTTTAATTTGCATGACATTCTCAGTCTTTTTGTAAATGATTTTTAAAGGCAGAGAGCAAAGAGCTCCAAAAGAGCCAAGTGCTGGCATTCTTACTCTAGTGCATTTGCGTGTCCAAGGGCAACATAACTTTACTGGCCACTGATTATTTTTTTATTTTTTTTTAGTGTCCCAGTTTGTACCTGAATATTTGTAGGATTGAATGACTTTGTCTGGAGCTGTAGGTGGTTCAGGACTACCTCAAATCACACTTGAGGCCTCTCAGACTCCACACCAGGATTAGGGGCTTTGTCCTGGAAGTTTTGCTGTAACTTTTTGCCATAGCTGTTGCTGCTGTGTTGTTACACCACTGTTGCATGATGATGACCTGATATGAGGAGAAGGTGGCCGTTGGAGTGATTTCACTTGTCTGTGCGACCTGTTCAGGAGCCTGTGCTAGGCTGAAGTCCTGGGGTCACTGGAAAGACTGAAAATTGAATATAACTAAAGTCACCTTAAAATGGTGGCCTGTCTTACTCCCTGTGGCCAGGTACCCAAGGCTGGTGATTTTGACTATTTCTTCTTCTGCATTATAGCTAAAGACAAGCTACAGGAGTTTGATGAGCTGTATCTTCTTCCAACCTTAATGATTCTATTCTATTCTATTCTCATGCACTCAGACTGTCAAGAAACTACACCTCTGTGCAAAGGTGGGGATGCAGCAGGCTTGTGGCATTTCACAGGGGAAAGACCTGGGTAGAAGCCCATCTGTTCCTCTATCTTGGGCAAAGCATGCCACAAACAAAACTGCTCCTGCAGCGCCCGTAGGCTTTTTAGTGAGTTTCTGTAACACAGTATTACAGAAATCTGATAACCGATGTTATCGCTGTTCATGCCGCCTCTGTTTTGTCTCCGAGCACCGCCCACGTTCTTGGAGTGTGGAGATGGTTTGTGAGGCTTTCTCTGCGCCGGCTGCCTGTGCCCACGTACCGAGGTACGTCGGGACAAGGCTGGGATTCATGCCTGAAATGCCTGGTGCATACCGACAAACCCACTCCCACTGCCCGTCTGTTTGGAGGAGGCACCAGCAGACCAAAGGGCCCTCGTGGCCTCTGATAAGTTAATTAGTGGTGGCTTAAATGTTTATGGGGTGGAATGTGCCTCCCATTCAGCATCTGACCTGTGCTGAGAAGCTGCCTTTGACGCGCTGTTTCATGGGTGAATGGTTTAAAGTGTCTGTGCAAAGTCGAAAGTTGTTTGAATGATGTGTTACCAGAGCTTTAGAACACTGAGGTTTCTTCACCGTCTGCTTTAAAATATGCTTAAAATATAAGCACAGTGCGTTGAAGCTGGGCACGTAAGCTCATCAGGCACAAGGGTTCCTGTGAAGCAGCTGTGCAGTCCCCTCAAAACCAGTATTTGGTGTGTGTAATTGTGCTGCTGCTAATTATAAGGTAGTCAATGTTTATAACCTCATCTGCCCTTCCGACTTCCTCTTGGAAGGATGGGCACAGCTTCATCTCCCCGAGGCAACTGTGGCTGATGGTGGTTGGCAGCACCAGCCAAAGCACGGCACTTGAGAGGGCTATATCTGTGTTCGGATCCACACTTGCTCTTCAGGTAGTCCGAACTGAGAGCCGGGCAGGGAGGAACAGCCCATCGTGCGGAAGGGGAGGCTTGTGGGGTGAGCAGTAGGCTTAGCTAATGAGATCTTGTTCAACATACAAAGAAAAAACCCTACCCCTTACTCTGTTGTAAAGTAGAATATGGACTCCAAGCAGAATAATTAATTGGAAACAACTCCATGGATAAATGAGTGTTAGATTCTTGAGTCAGGGCATAGGCTTTTTTTCAGGAAATGAGAAGAAAGAAGGGAAGCATGCTTTTCCTTTGGAAACAATGTGGGATTTGGATTGTCAGATAGCAGCTGATTGATGCAGACATGATAGCTGTCTGCCAAGAGCATGCAGACAGCTCAAGGGTGCAATTGCAGTGCTCCCTGCAAACACTGGTACCTGCTGTGGGAGGCGTCGTTGATGCCCGTGGCTGAGGCCCTTCCCAAGTGGAAGGCTTTTCCAGCATTACGGCCTGATGTGCTTGGGAAAGTTTTGATGAAAAGGTTTTCTGTAAGGTAGAGAATACAGTTTTATCAAAACTAAAACACTAAAACTGTGGATTCTTGGGGGGGAAAGATTCAGCAAAAATTGAGGTGATTATTTTTCTCTATTTGACTTTAGCTGGATAAAATCAGAACATCTCACTTTGAAATGAAATGTCTCTACCTAATCCATCATGTTTTGGGAAGGTATTATGCTTAATTTGGCTTCTTAGAGAGTATACTTAAACCAAACTGTATCTGATATTTTAATACACATTTGAAAGTGAAGAAAGAATGTTTAAGACAAGTGTTCCCTTTACTGAAACCATAGATTTGCATCTAACAGGTTTTTAATGGTCTTAACTTAAAATTGGTAATTTCTCAGCCTTTCATTCTTAAGACTGAACTATCCTTAAACATCAGATTTTTTTTTGGAGAACATAAACTGATTCTTGACTGTGTTATTTGAATTAAATACTTTATTGTATGTATCTACCTAACTGCTAAAGAACCTTCAGGACACTTTTTTTTTTTTCTTAATTGAGGCAGTTAACTTCTAAACATTAAATAGCATCCCCACTCTCCAGTCACCAAAAGCTTATTGCACCATGTGGGAAGAAGGACCAGGCAGAGGAGACATAACCAGCCCAGCGTCACCCAGCATGTCTGAGCCTGACTTGGTTTAGACTCTTCCAAAGAAGGGAGAAAAAATGGTGCAGCACCGGTAAGCTGTGCAGGATCTAAACCGTGTCTGTGTTGGCGATCAGAGACCCAGATGGCGGCAGTACTACTAGTGCTCAGGTGTCCTGGGCCCCTCCTCGGCCACTGCTAGCGGGTGGATCCACCCACTCTGTAATGTCTTGTAGGGCTGATTGATGTGGTAGGCACAAAAGAGGGAATGAGGAAAGGGAGGTGGCTGTAAGCACTGAAACACCACCCACAGGAGACTCGGTGGGTCCGTGACCTGCCTTCTCCGCTTGCCTGTGAAACATGGCATTTGGAATGGGTTGATAGTTATGTTATTGCTATTGCACTGCACCTCCATACAGACCTCATGGTGCGGCTTAAGCTGGGTGGAGCTGTTATTGTGGTCTCCGTGCGCTTCTTGCTGCCGAAAGGAGAGGGAACAGCAACCTTGATGGAGAGCAGAGCCTTTTCCAGAGCCGGACCTCAGGGGAGCAACGCGAGCATCTATTAGAGGTGTTGCTGGGGAAGAGGGAGAAGCATGAACAGCGCTCTCCTTAGTAGCTTCCTGCAACATAATGGAACATACTTTAAAATTATCACATTCATGGACACCTCTTTGTCTATTTGATATGCTCGTTGTCCTCAATCATAAGAAGGATGATGAGGGTGCTGGTCTTGTTATGCTGTAGTGGTCTGGAAGGATACTATGGTTGGATGGAAAAACCAAGAGAAGAAGACTAAAAGTACGTTTTTGATGGGGAAATGAAGTGTGACAGACAGAGCAGGAGTGGAAATGAGAAATCCCTGAACGGCATACCTTGCTTTAGAAGGAGTGAGCAGAGCTGCTGCACTGCCCCCCCATCCCCCCCTGCAGCAGTGGGGCCACCGGCCTCCAGCAGATCAGAAAATGATTATGGACAGAACATTAAGCAGAACACAGGGCCTGGGAAAGGGCATGTTCTTTGGTGGGGTTTGGAAGCTATTTCCCTCTGTCTATTCTTGTCTTGCATAAATATTCTAAACTGGCACCAGTCAGTAGCCAGTTGCAGCCAACGTTGCATATTTCACATGTACCAGCTTTTTGTAAATGTGGCTTAGAAGTGCTTAGAGATTTAGGTTTAATTTTAAAATAGGAAGGGTGGCTTAAGTCTTCATGTAAAAGGAAATGATTTAGTACATGGTTATTTTTAAACATGTTTTGACACTGTAAAGTGATGTGAATCAAAAACCAATTCTTCTGCTGTACCTAGAAACAGGACAGGCTGTATGGAAGAGTCCAGTAATGGTGACATTTAACAGGTAAGCTAGGAGTAAAAAAGAGGGTTAATGGAAGTGAAAAATAACATGATTTTCTAAGGAAGTAGAGCAGTTTGATCAGGTCTGCTACTGTGTCCACATGTCTCTTCTGCCTGAAAACTCTTTGCATCCATTGTCCAACTTTGGTTAAGCGTGATAGGAGAAAGGTACTCAACACAGTTAAATTTTTCCAAGGTTTGTGAAAGCAGATGGCAAACGACAGGGTGGAGAAGCTACTGCTGTCCTCCAGAAAGATCTTAGAGGTGATTGCTACCTTTCATAGGCACCAGAGAATCCATGCATGGGAGCCCTTGGGAACGCCTCTGCTGCAAGAGAAGGACACCTTGGGAGGTTGCTATGCCTGTCTTGGGCTTCATCATCCCCCCCTGCCTCAGGAACTGCTCCTGGTACAGCTAAGAGATCCTCTGTGCAGTAACAGAGGAGCACAGGCGGTGTTCAAAGAGGCGTAGAGATGCCATAAGACTTTGTGAAAGAAGTGCAATTTTTATACATAAAAAAGCAGCAATAAAAAGCAAATAAAAAGAAGCAATTAAAAAGCAAGCAGCAATGCCTGTGGTCAGAGTCTATTGCTATCCCTGCCTGCCTTGCGTCTGTGGCTGGTGGCTCCATGCCCTTGCTGCTACCACCACCTTGTCACCTCACGGGTCAGGGGAGAGAAGCAGCCAGTTACTTCCACCTCTGTACGGGGGGTAAGCTCTGGTCTTTTAGCACATTTATGGAGCATATTTGTAGTGGGACGGCCATGCAATGATGTGCTGAGCAAAGCCTTGTTTGCTGGAGAATGGAGATGGGCACTGTCCTCTCCATGTCAGCCCAGAGGTAATACGTACCCACACTATTGGGAACACAGCTAAGATTGCTCAGTTGTCTGAGTTCCTGTCAGCAACATGGCGGGGGACAAATTGTGCCTGTAGCAACAAATGCGAAGTCAAACGTGCAAATCGCCACCCCAGGGATTGCTGCATCAGGATATGAAGCAGCTATTAAATTGCGGAGAACCTGCTGGACTCTCCGCTGCTTGCTATGTGCAATTGCAGACATATATCTGTTTTTCTGAAAGAAGCTTCTAATATAAACACATTCACTTTATGAATATTATGAATAGTAATTCTATGGCCCGTCTTCTGTGGAAGAGGACAGATTTAAGGTTACCTCTGTCTCCAAAAATTCTGCAAGTGTCGAAAAAAAATAAATGGAAAGGTGGGGGGAAGAGAGAATGTTCCTTTTACAAGACTGCACTTCACAGATGCAAATTGTACCATGTTTCTGCATCCTTTTCCTAGCACTGCTTTCCCAGTACTAGGTGGTGGTGGTGTTCACTGGACCTGCTAAGGAGAGGTGCAATTTAGAGGTCCTGCATAACTTGACTCTCAAGCCCCTCACTGCAGTGCTCAGTTTCGGAGCACTCATTTCTTCATGCCACGGGGATTGGCCGTGGTTGCTTTTGGGTGGCATGTGTGACTGCAGGTTTTCAGTGGAAGAGGACAACTCTTTGGGAAGCACGAAAAAATAACTCCTGCAAGCTTGTGGTGGTTTGTGTGGAGCAGGCTCAGTGTTGGACGATGAACCTGGTGTTGGTACTTAGTGTTCATTACGGCTGATATACGTCTCATCTTTGTACTCACAGGGAACAAACCTGCTTCGAAGTGTCCTCTGGCCTGTGTGAGGGTGTGATGTGACAGTGCTGGGATGATGCTCAGCAAGAGTGAACTTAAAGCATCCCGCACCACAGTGGCCAAGTTATGAAATGGCATAAAGCCTGTTCTTTAGCAAGCAGAGCTTGCATATTCCTGATGATGGCCAACACAGGAACTTTTTGCTGTGGCAGGAAATCCTGCTAAAGCAGCAATAAGGTGGAAATGGCAGTTCTGCTGCTGTGTTCACTGTGGAAAAGCTGTGCTCTCTTAAAAGATTCTCATAAAGATGAAGCTACTGCTTTATGGTTCTCTTCCTATACTGTGGAAGTGATGTGCTAGCCATATTTTGTGTTAAATTTTTTGCTTTAGCAAAATGGTGAGATTTATGAAACGCTGAAGTTTTTAAGCAAAGGAAAAAAAAAATCACAAGGAATTGCAGTAGGCAGTTCTTAAATCTATTTGAAATTGTGATGTTCTAAAAGCTTTCATTATGACAAGGTGCCTCTCTTGATGTCCAGCCTTACATGCCTTTTGAAGGCAAAGATAATTGTTCTTCATGCAAATCAAATGACCATGCTCACTTTGGTCTTCAAAGTGAAACATCCACTGGCCAGTGTTAATGAGAAATGGTGCTGTTAGAGTCAACAAGGAATGTTTCTGCAATGCCGTGCTTGGCTGTGGAAGAGAATAGTACGACTGTGAGCAGTAAAACAGGATTTTGCTGCAGGAGACTTTTTAATTTAGCAGGTTTGGAAATCTAGATTTTGAGTTTCTTTGAGACTCAGGTGATGGGGCTTTTTTTTTGTGTGTGTGTGAAGAAATAATTTTAGATCCAGGCCTGTTAGATCTCTGATTTCACCATGTTTTTGTATTTCCCTTGGAAATTAATGGGAAATAAAACCAAGTATGTACCAACCTTATTGATCATCGACACCATCAGCTGGTGTTTTTCAACTTAAGCTGCGCTGTGTTTTTGGCACTGTTCCTTTCCTATTCTTTTTATCTTCTTTTTGGATCCTCACTTTGTTGAAACTGGTTGGACCCTAAGCCTTTAAACTTATGAGTGCAATTCTCCTTTCACTCTGCCTTCTGCAGGGCTCAGCAAGAAAAAACGTGGGTTTTTTTTTCCATCCAGCACAACTACCAGACATAGCCTGGCCTTGTGTGTGTGAAGGGCAGTGGGATCTGGCATGCAAAGGAGCGATGGCTGCCTGTGAGGCTGGCTTCCTCATCGTGAGAACTATAGGCATGTCCTTGGTCCACAGTTAGTGAGGGTTTTGCTGTCAGCCAAAATCCCTTGGACTGGGGAAAAAGGAGGTTTTGTTTGATGCAGCAGCAAATCAAACCTCTCTAGTCCTTTTGAAGAATGATGATTATCATGAGGGTGGTGAGACATAGGAACAGGTTGCCCAGAGAAGTTGTGGATCCTCCATCCCTGGCAGTGTTCAAGGCCAAGTTGAATAGGGCTTTGGGCAACCTGGTCTGGTGTAGGGTGTCCCTGCCCATGGCAGGGGGGTTGGAACTAGGTCTTTGAGGTCCCTTCCAACCCAAACCATTCTTTGATTCTACAAGAACGTCTATGAGCCTGTCCTTCAAGGGGGGATGGAAATTGATGAGCAATGGCTAACCCAATTTGATTCAGAGAGGCCTTGGGGACAGATAGTAGGAAATCAGTTTTTAGAAGAGGGTAAAAGGTGGTTTCATCTTCAGAGAGGGACCTTGGAACACTTGTCACTCTTCCCCTTCTGCACGGTAAATCTGTGCTTGCTGAAGATGTTTAATCTGCCTGGTTTTTGATACTACTTTGGTGAGGGAAGCATTTTCAACACCAGAGTAGTTTATGTCAGTCTTTAAAAAATGGTAAAACAAGTGTGAATGTTTCCTTCTAACCTTCTAACTAAACATTGGTATTGTCTTGCTTGATAAGTCTAGGGAAATAAGATATAATAAAAGTGGATCAGAAAAGTGCTCTTCATGTAGTTGTCAGGGGATCATCATCCAAATGAAGTAATGCAGCAGAAGGGCCTGAAGTCAGTTGGTATTTTCCCCGATGACTTGGATGATGGAACAGTGATTCATGATTAAATATATTTGGTAATGGAAAATTCAGGCTAGGGGGTGGGGCTCAGCAGTCTTAGGCAACAAGCTTCTGATTCAAAATAACTGAGAGAAACTGGGAAAATTATTTGAAAATATATTATAGTCTAGAGAAGAAAAATGTGAATTTCTGCATTGTAACAAGCAATAACTGGTCACTTGGTTACAAGATGGAAAACAAATGGATAGGTTGCAGTTCTGCAGAAAAAGATCCAAAAATCAAAGTGAATGAGACAATATGTTATAGTGGAAAAAAGTCAGTTATTCCACAGGGTTTAACAGATAGAGATGACAGGACACACAAAGTGATCCTACTCCCTGTGGAGGTAACAATTCCTGTGTAAGACCAACTGGAGGGGCTTGAAGGGAATAAAGCCAGGACCTTAGACCATGAACAGAAAGATGTGGCGTTCCGTAACTTAAGGAAGAAAGAAAGGAAAGTTTTTCAAATACATTAATTGTTTGCAAAGACAAAAGCAGTAATCTGTTCTCTGGTCCACAGTGGCCAGAACATGCATTAGATGACTTTGTTGACAGTAACAGTAGTTGGGATAGGCAACCTGCAGCATCTCTATTCAAATCATGTAGATCGTGTCTGTCAGGAGTGACATGGGTGCAGTTGATCCTGCCTGGGTGCGTGGCTATGTGGTGTGAACTCATGAGGTCCCACTCGGTCCTGTGCTTCTCTGATCAAAAGGTGTTGGGGGAGAATAAACCATAACCTGTGATGATGCAACATTTTGACCAGTGCTTTCTTCAGCCCCGTGCTTCCAGTTCCTGAACTTGTGCTCCTCTTCTTTGCTCTGCCTGTTTGTTGACATAAATTATGCAGCAAGTTCTTTCAGGCATGGGCTTTGTTTACCTGCCTATTTATTTGGCATCAGTGGGGCTCTGGTTTTGACTGGAGCTTCAAGCATAAACAATAACCATTGTCAGAGCAGATTATTCAGAGCAGAGCAATCTCAAGTCATTTGGTTATGAAAGGCTCCCCAGAGCATGAGTGCTCACTGTGACCCAGAAATGTTGGCATGCAAATCGATTACATGGTAGGATTTATATGGCAAACTTGCGGTTCTTGCTTGTGCAGACAGCACGCAGTGTCATGGAGATGGCACCTATTGTGTGCAATCCGTGTGCAACCTTCCTAAAGGGACCACAGATCCCAGCCATGGGAAAAAGAGTTGAAGGAGCCAGTTTGTTGGGAAGAGGGGTGATGGAGCTGGAGAGAGAGTCTTTGGAGTTTCTGAAGTGAGGTGAAATGAACAATAACTTCTGGGGAGGGGGTGAGATACAAGGGCCAAAGATGTTTGGTACAAAGCCAAGTGACTCCCTCTGGACGTGTTCTCCAAAGGGATGGCAGCTCTGCTTGGGCACCAGTTAGGCAAAGCATACATAGTTGCTTGGAATGGGCCAAAAGCCCTTTTCCTCTTCCATTGCTCTGCTGCTGTATGACTCTGGATATTCCTGCTAAATCTGCTTTCTGGGCTGGCGGGGAGAAACAGGACATGATTATTCATATTATCTGCCCTATTTCAGAGAGCTCTGCTGCTGTTACTGCTGCAGCCTGGCAGCAGCTGAAGGTACAGCACCTCTTGAGTTGGGATTCAGGCCATGGAAACTGATTATGTTCCCCACCAAAAGCTGTGGGACTTGTTGGGAAGATCTGCAGATGTTTCACCTGGTGAGTGTCTTGGAGCTGTTAAGGACAGCCACCCATCTGGGCAGCCGCTGGGGTTGGGGGGCAGAATAAGCAAAAAATTGCTTAAAATTTTTAATTTCCCTAAGAATAGTTTGAAAATGCAAAACTTGTGCTTTAAAAAAACCCAAAACAAACCACAAAAAAAGCCAACTAAAAACTCCAAAATGGCTAAAGGTCTTAATGGGACTGTGTTAAGTCTTAATCTGAAATAATAAATCTGCCCAAAGACTAAGTGCAGGAAAACAGCTCTGAAGATGATCAAAGTAGCATTTCCAGCGCACTTTAACTAGCACGGCAAGGGAATTTCCTAGCAAGTCATTATTAGTATGTGAAAGTGCAGCACATTAAATACCTACAAAGTATGCTCAGCTCAGAGCAATGAAATTGTAGTCTTGATTTCTGCTCTGGACAAGTTACAAACATATGAAGCCAGCAAAATAAAGCAGCGAGGAGATGTGTGTGTCCAGCATCCATGTCTCAAGCTGTGGCAAATACCCAATTCTTGAGACTACAGTGAAGAAACCACTAAGAGAGCTGTGAACTTGTGTGATAGTTGCATATGCAGTGAGACACAGTTTCTTTCCTAATCTATATGGTGATCAGTTTAAACCATGAAGTGTGAAATGTGATTACCCTTGTCCAGTGCTTGAATTAAGGGGCTGTAAGGAAAGGCTCAGTGCTCCAGCTTGCAAGAGGGAGGGGAAAACAGGCACAAAGACCAGGAGCTGCTTCTGCATGTCTCTGAGGCAGGGAAGAAAGAGTCCTCTTCCATTTACTCACTGAGATCTAAGCATGATGAAATAGAAGCATTAGAGTTCTCTCGGGAGGGGTTTAATACAGATCTTTGGTACAGACAAGAACTGCTGTGGAGGACAAATTGAATCATGTGTTAGTCTTTCCCCACAAAATGGAAATCAATTCTTTGGAGAAACAAGACAGTTGGAAATGAACGTTTAACTAGTGCCAGGCTTTGTGCAGATCAGAACCACTTACGCCATAGATACGGTCGCCATCTTATCTTAGCTGTACCTCAACATCTGTTAGTTGGCACAAAAGTCGGAGTGCCGCTGCCTGTGAATGACATGCATTTACGGACTTTTATCCATCCCTCCACCCCCCACACCAGTAACCTTATCTATTTTGAGTGGGCCTGCTGGTTGTATTGGGAGAGAAGTTGACGGGAACCTCTTTGTTGCATTTTTCAGCGGTGAAGATACTGTGTCTGCCGTTGTGGTGCCGCTGTATCTGAGCGGGAGCAGCGATGTAGAAAGCCTACCGCTTCTCCTGTTTGCTGTAGAACAGATTTGGGGGTGCCTTATGTTATTGCTTTGAACTAGGAAATACAGAAAAAGTGTTTTACGCCGTATTGGAATGAAACAGGTACAGGTGTGTCTACAGAAATACAGAAAATAGTACTGACAGTGCAATGCACTGACTTGAGGCACTTTCTCCTACCCTGTCCCAAGAGGTTTCTAGTGAAAATTAATAGAAATTATTAATTAATTAATATTAATTCATTGATAGAATAATTGGTATGCTTTGCTGCTGATCTAACGCTGGTACTTTTCACACCACAAGGCTGAGAGATTCACGCTGGGGCTGGAAAGCCTTTCTTGTGAGTCCGTGCTGCCATTTGAGCTGTTAGGAAAGGCACAGTATTCAGGTATTCATCAAACTGTATCTGTCAGGCTGGAACGTGTAAATAAAGAGCTAGTGGTGATTATTGAAATCCTAAGTGAAATTCTCTGTTGCTTCTTCACTTGCTTTGCTGTTCTAGGCTGACGTTCCACAGTTATCTAACAAGTTACACTAGCTTTCTGGAATCAGAAGAGTTGCTGCCCTGTTCTGGAAGCAGCTGTGTGAAATGTTTTGGCTCTAACAGCGTGGTTTCTTCTTAGTGCACTGGCACCCTGTGATTGCCTTTAGAGAGAAAAATCCTATAACTACCAACTATAGCCCTGTTTGCTGGAATTGCCTGCTTGCAAGGACTCAGCTCTGCTTGCAGTTGCTTGGGCTTGGACGTGTTATAATATCCATGAGATATCAGTGGTCCATATCAAAGGAAATAAACCTATTTCGCTAGCTAAGCCTGGAAACTAGACTTAAAGAAATCCATACAGTATAAAAACCCCTTAGCCTTAGTTTGGTGGATTGCTAATATGCGGTTGGTGTATCTGAGAATAGAATAGTGTTCTCCACCTGCCTGTAAAATGCTACACAACATGTATATTAGAATAGTAAAGACTGATAGTCTTTATTCTTATTCTTTCTCAGAGACTTTCCACTCAGCCTTTGAAAAAAAAAAACCCAATTATTTTTATCTTTCCAATATTCACTTCACGCAAGCTATTGTGTGGACTATTGGCAAGCAACCTACAAAGAGATTCCATTCTGGTTATATGTAGCCCTTTTCTGTCACATTATCGACTTATTAATACCTTTTTAAGAATAAGTCTGTGCACTGAGAGACTTCAGGGCTTTTCTCCCAGGCTGCTGTGTCCTTGAGGAAATTTTTGAGGGATCCTGGAGAGCTGTAACCACGCTGGGTGAGTCTCGCTGCTGAGCGCAGGGATTTTTCTCTCATGAGCTGAAGCAGGCTCTGAGCCTCCAGCCTGCCTCCTTGACCCAATTCAGTTTCTTTGCTGCTCCAAAAGAAAAATCAGTGGAGGAAACGGGGTGGCTTCTGGCTGGAAGCCAAGAGAGGTGGAGAAATCCCTGTGTTTGGCCTGCTGTGGATTCAGCCGGGGCTTTGGGGTGCCTTTACCGAGCCCCTTTCAGCAGCTTTTTTCATTCACGCCCTGTCCTAGGTTAGAACTGCCAGCATGTAACTGCAAGGCTTGAATCCCATGCCGGTTAGGCAATATTTAAAGGGTCCATTATTTAATATAAAATAAGCAAGTACAGATAGGAATGACATAGCTGGAGCTATGAATCACGTCTGACTCACATTAAAGGTTACAAGTCCAATTGTACTTTCATCTGTATCGAGTGTTGTTCTGCTGTTGGTGCTAATACATGCAAACACAGGCGTTAGCACAAGAAAGCTTTTAACGTGAAGTATTCACCTTGTTTCAGACTAGGTATTTCAAGTGTGTCATCACCTGTATTTAACAGTTGTCAAAACAGTTGAATATGGCAGAGGGGTTGTTTCTCATCAGCAAACTTTGCAGCCTGCCTGACTTCAGATAATAAATCCCTTCGTAGCATAAAATGTTTTCCTCTGGAGAAACCAGTTATTAACTTTTGCCTTCATCGAAGTTTTAATAATACGATGCGTACAGGAGATATTTGTGGTTTGGATGGGAGAGAGATGAGAAGAAATGCAGCAATTTATATTTACTTATTAGGCAATATGTATGGATGATGGGGAATGTGAAAGAATTAATTATGCAGAGGTGCAATGACAACTTAAAAAATGGAGCATATGAATATGGACATATCTTTTGTGGTGGCCAGCACTAGCAGCAGTCAAATAATAGTGACTATGAAGTTGGCCCTGCTTGGTTAGTTCATTATTTCAAATTAACTCTAATTTCCTTCAGATGCATGTGGCATTAGTCATCTTTATGTGATGTATTTATAGTTTGCTTAATATTTTTCGGATTATTTGCTATTCTTATTCTGGGCTTGGTTTAGTAATCCTGGTGATGCTATTTCTGTTCCCCTACTACATGACTGAAACATGCTAGAGAGTGTTAGGGGAGGAAAGGAAATGCACTTAAGTTGGGCATTATAAATGTCATGATCCTGTTAATATTGATCAATCTTCTAAGAGCCACAAATACTTGGCAATCTCCAAATATTCACAAGCAATTAATATTCTGGTCTGGCAAATGAACACAGGCTAAGCTATGGGTTTATTTTTTTTTAAAGTCATGCTTTATTTTTAGCTTGCGTTTCTGCCTCCGTGCTACTGTATTTGAGGAAATTGCTGCTAGCCACAGGGGTTTGTGTTTGTCGCAGGGTATCATTTTCCCCAGGAAGTTTAAAAGCCTTTGGGTTCATGAGGCAGGGAACTCTCACCGCATTGCTGTAGAGCACTTTGCGCTAGTGGTCTCTGCCACAAGCAAGGCCGTGCTCACAGTTCCTTCGCTGGCTTATTCTCTTTTTTTGGTGCTATTACGTGAACTCAGTGCAAGAAATGCCTTTTTTGGTGTTTAGGTGTTTCATTTCCTGATGCTAGATCTTTAGTTCATAGCATGGTTCCCAAAATTAGTTTACGCCAGTATTGCCACTGGTAATAGCAGCAGCTGGCAGCAGCTCTGGGCTTTGTGCGTGAGCAGAAAGAGATGGTCATCCGTTCAGGCAGCGTTTTGGTAACGCATGCAGTATCCGGCACGCAGCTTCTCTGGGAAACTCCATTTAAGACCGTTCAGGTCCCACAGCATTGGTCATCTGTAGTGGATTGTAGAAAGCTGAGATGTTATGGACCTAGCCCCAGGTGTGGGCTCTCACTCTTAGTGCCAGAGCTCAAAATACTTTCTGCTTTTCTTGAATCCTTGAAAAATGTTAAGAAACAAGTGACAGATGTCTTGCATATCCCTTCTTGGCATGCAAGTAATGAATGTAATGACTACCAAGGGAGACTTTGAGTGGAACAAGCAACAGAGAGGCACAGGCTCAAAACTTTGCTGGAATTTTAACTGTGTAGCTTATTGGGAAGTTCATTTCATTTGTGTGGCCTTTAAAATTTAGGGTTAATTATTTGGAATACAAGCTAAGCAGGATATATAATTATATAGGTCCCTTAGTAGCATTTGGAAATCAAAATCATTTTGCTGTTAGGTCCTGCTAACCTGGGGAGGAAAATACAGCTATTCTGATCCGAGGAGGAAAATACAGCTTTACAATATCAGGCAATAAACTGAAACTTTCCCCTAGCTGAGACCTCCTCGGATATTTGTACAACTTTGCATGTTGTTTTGGGAATGTGTGATGTACACGAGCGTAATAAATCTCCTGCTGTGTCTCAGCTGTAGGCAGATGGCTCCATCTCTGAGTGGTCCATGCAAATGGCTTGCTATACTTGAGGGGTAAATTGTATGCTTAGGCAATTAATAGTAAAAACTTTGCTCTTCCCCACTGGGGTGCAACAATATTCAGCTGAATGCATTGCTCATTTGCTCCTTGAAGTTGTTTTTCGCTTCTTAAACAGTCAGCACTGGCTGAGTAATCTTTTTTCGTATAAGAGAAACAGCTCTAATTGCAGAGTCACTGCTTTCTGTAGTCCCATACTGAATACATCTCAGACTCATTTCTCCTTTTGGGCCTACATGTAGAGGAGTCATCAATACACCATCCTTTGCAATTACCTCTGCTTGTTCAGAGAAGGCAATTAAGCATGTGATTCTTCGTCTTGTAAAGCGATGCTTTGTCTTAATGGATCCTTTTGCAAACAAATTCTGATGATCCATTGAGCACACGGGTTAAAGTGCTGCAGTCTCATGCTGAATACTGGTGCAGCCGCGGGTGGTAAATAAGGCAAAGGGATGTACGGGCGGCAGCAGTCTTTCCGTGAGGGTATATGATGTGGTTGAGGGAGAAAATTATTAGCACAAGGGGAAATAAAAAGTAATCTTCCATCCCTTACAGTGTCACTCATATCCAAAAGTAATTACATCACTGTTTCAATCTTTCAGTGTCATCGGTTTTGGTAATTATGTATGTGCCTGTCTCTAATAAGCAGTAGAACTTACTTAACCTAGAAAATGTCTTTTTGGCAAGCCATTACTTCTGCTTGGAAAGGATTATGTGTATTTGTGGACTCACTTGGCATAGGCATGTGATTACTTTACTTAGATAGTATTTGAACATGGTTTTCCAAGACTGTTTGGTTGGTGAGCTTAAACAGCCCTGTGACTGGCACAGGGAGTAAACAGACTGGAAAAGGGTGTTTAATCTGTCGTCATTCTCATTAATAAAGCAAAACCTAAAGAAGAGAGTGAGGGTGGACTTCAGTACAGCTGAATTCGGTCTGGTACCATGAGGTATTACCTGCTCATGCTGTCTAGCTTGGGTTTCTCTGGTACCAATCAAAAGCTGAGATCCCCTATGTGTGTGAGCAGAACCTCTGCCCAGTGCCTCCCAGCCGCTAGGGACGGCTGCTTCTGCTTGCTTAAAAAATAAGTGTATTAGTCGTGATTAAAGAGTCAGTCAGAAAAGCAGTCTTTTCAATTTTATAAGACCTTAAGATACACCTGCATAAAGCCTGCAGCTGATTTAGGGCTTGAATCTATAGAAACATTCCTTAGGCTATTTCTGCTGATACCTTTCATATAGGAACAGTTCTTAGCTCATACACGATTAGTTCTCAGTTTTGAATCTCATTATTTTAGCCAGCTTTAAAAACTGATGTTTCTAATACATTTATCTTCTTAATCTAAATCTTCTCACTCCACCTCCTTTACTTCTCTGCACCCCCAGAAGATTTTCCTGATGTTTTCAACATGTCTGACCATATTACTTGGACTCCTGGTTGATGTCAGTGAACGTGGGCAGCCCTGGTATAAGGGGAAATAGAAAGGGAGGTGGCTGAACACCCCCTCCCACCCTGGCTTACAAGGTAGGGATGGCCTGAATCGGGCAGAAAGCACCACGTGCAAGCGCAAGCCCGTGTCCGTGCCTGGCTTCTCTACAGCTCCTCTGTCATTTTGAAGGACATGGGCACACAAGAGTTGTTTTCAAGAATGGGAAGGTAGCACAGACATGAGGGATGGAGGGAGAGGCTGAGACACCTGGTAAATCCCTGCGCACATTGGATGCTGTGAAGGTCAATGACTACACTCCTGAATGCGAATGCCAGCTGGCCAGAAAATCCAGGACTGGATGTCTGAAGGGGTTTTGTATCACCAAGCTGAGTGCCAAGGCACTTGGCCCACCTAAATAGTGGGGCAAGGCTGGGAAAATCTTTCCTCAGACAGGCAGTTTGGAGCAGGAACATTGCTTCAGTGAAAGACTTGGCCATTCCCTACATCCTAGAGGTGGTGAGCACTCAGTGGCTGTTTTAGCAGCTGGCTAGGAGTGGGTACTCTTATGGCAGCCAGCAGCTCCACAGGGCTCGCATGCAGGCTTTGGGCCATTGCTGCCCCGGGCAACCTGTGCCATGAACAACCTACAGAGGTGGCCATCTCATGCTGTTGCTTCATGCATGGAATCTACCTTTCCCTTGGACCAGAGCTGCCTCTGTCCTGTGGCATGGGACAGTTGGATGGGTATCTGGCAGCTCATGGAGGAAGCAAAAAAGGATTCTTATGACACAGCTTCCAGATACTGTTGTCCCTTCTCCAAAGGTTTATTGATGTCACCATTCACTTATATATCCCCAATGTGAAAGAAGAAAGATGGTACATGAGGAGACTGGTCCTGTAATGTAACGTCCTGTGGTAGGTCCCTCAGATGGTGCAACTACCTGATCCTTCCCTTGGCGATGGAAACAGCTGTTTAAAATTTACTTTGAGTAGTGTGACTGAAACTTGCATATGGGTGAGCCACAACAAACTCCCGGCTGAAGGCAGAGATTGAAATTGCATGGTATGATTTCCTAAAGTGATTATTGTCTTCCCAGAGGTATCTCCTTAAAACACACCATGTAGGATCTGGGTTTTCAGAGGGGAGGTCCTCAGTGCTGTCTGAAAATCAAAGCCTTCTGAGCTGCTCAGTGCGTTGCATATGCAGAATCATATCCAAACTCAGTCACTTTAGAAAATATGGAGTGGAAGATTTAAAAAAGAACTTTCAGTCTTTTAATTTCTGGGAATAATTCTGTTGACATCACCACTGACACAAATTGTCAGTCTTCCAATTTCATTACTGTTGCTGTGGGTACCATAGTGATGTGAGCATTATAATACTTCCAACTCTCCTAATGCAAAGAAAATCTCAGCCTTTTTTAAAAGACTTGTTTGTCCTCACTGAATTCAGAGAAAATCCTAGCCTTTTCTGTTGTTTGGTTTGGGTACCATAATTAGAAGTTTGGTTAAATGGCAACTTTTGGCAATCTTTTTTTGCAAATCTAGATTTTTCTTGTATATAACAAATCAAAAACTAAGTGCAGCAAGACTTTAAAATATTAGCTTTTCCAGATGTGACACTTGAGCACAAGATGTTCAAAGAAAAGGCTTTTGGCTTTCTACCAAGATGTCAAAGACATTTGGGATGAATTAAAATAAATTTTGTTAATTGCCAAAGAATAAATGGGAAAAAGAAACCACTTTGTGCAGTGATAGAAAATTATTCTGACTCCTTTCCTTTACACTGATGATAAGGTCTAAGTTTCCCACTCGGACTGATGTAGATCCATAAAAGTTCTTCTGAAATCAATACTTAGCCCATATTTACACTGCTGTTCAGGCAACTGAGCTGAATATTGCACAGACACTTTCTGCAACTTTGATAAGATTCCCGCTCTCTCAGATGAGTCACCTCAGATTAAGCTTTTAAAAGGTTTATGTTAGTCTTAAAATGTATGTTTATTGGTTCATCATTTCAAATTGAAAGAAAGTACAGAGCAGCGTGTGGATGGAAAATAAAGCCATGTTTTACTTGATTACATCTTGCTAAAATATTTTCTGAAAGTTAACAATAAGTGGAAAGGTACATTTAAGAAAAAGAAAGAAAAGCTGTTTATTTGGAGATACCTGGATGGATAATATACCATGAATTAAGCTGTTTTTAATAGCCTAGCTGCAGGCATGGAGCATTAGAAGTAGTAACGAATGAGAAGGAAGACTTTAAAATGGTAATAATGAAGCCTCATTTTGGAGTAATTTCTAAAAGACGAACCTGCTACTTAAATGGAAAATCTGCTATTCTTTTACAGCATAAAAATGAAACAAAAAAAAAACCCAAGACAGGTAAAATATTGGATGTTTCTCCCATTACAGTCCCTACAATGGTTCCTAGAAAATGGGAATTATTTGCTTCAAGTAAGTCCCTGATGGCACATATTATCACTTCACCGAATTTCCCAGACCTGGCAGGATACGCTTTGAGCTCGTGCGCTCAGATAAAAGATAACATTTGAAATTCACCTAAATGGCATGGGATGTCAGCTGTTGCAAGCTGGAGGTGCCCCGTCAGTGTTAACGTTTCTCTGGGGCCAGTCCCTCATGGCAGAATCCCTGCTCAGTCGATTGCCCCTTACTGAGGAGCAGCGCAGCTGTTTGGGTGGCACGTGTCTATGCTCTTTGTCCAAATGATTCCTCTGATAACAAAAATCAGAGTGGTTTGCCGCTGAAGATACTAATATGGAACTGCATCCTTCCGAAACGTGACTCTAATGGACTCTGAGTGCGCTCAGCAGCGTTAAAATGTCATTAATTTGCCTTTTAGAAAGTGAATCTAAAAAATTTACATGGTTTTGCTTTTCTAATAGCATGCACTCAGAGTCCATCAAGAGGAGCACACAAAACTAACTTGTTCATCCTTGTGCTCTTTTGTATTTGGCCTAAAATGATTTATCGAGTTTGATCTGAATTTGTGCCTTTATTTCCTGCAAACCTGTGTGTTTCTGTGAAGAAATTTATCACAATATTGCAATAATACTCATTTCTATGGCTAATATTAAGAAAAGAATTTTTGTGCATCACATTTCATGAAACAGGAGTGCAGAACATGCTCCAGGGTTAAATTATTAAATATAGTGTATAATACAAATGATGAATAGCAGGGTAAAGCAATATATGTGGTATTTATTGTCTATTAAATGAGAAAAAGACTTCAGTCATGATTAATACATGAGAGAATAAAATCAAGAATCAGAGGAAAAAAGGACACAAGATTAGTTTTTAAAATACTAGTTTATGTTAAAGGAATATTAAAATCTTTAAATGAAATCCTGTCTCCTAAATTCCACCACCACCTCCAAATCAAAGGGGCAAATTCAGCAGTTAAACCTTATCTTGCAAGGTGGAAAGTTTAGCGCTCCTGTTAGCAGGCCCCCAGTTGTGTTCTTCCAACAGGGCTATATGCCTACCTTTGCATGGGCGCTTTGAAGGCAGAAAATGCATCACAGACTACTTCAGCTTCTGAAAAAGAAATGTTATTGTGCAGAAGAAATAACAGTACTGAGTAAGGAAAAGGAGAAATGTTTTTATTGGCCAACGAAGCTCATTATACCTTCATCTCAAAATCACAGTACGTCCGTGATTTTTTTGTTTGTACCTCCTCTTGCAGCGTTGAGTCTGAGAACGCACCAAGTGGAGAACTGCAAGCCTGGTTTGCTATAAGGATTCCTGTCTTTGGCAGAGGCTCTTCTGCTTGCTGTTTTCTGCAGCAAAAATAATGGCATGTTCATTAAAACTGGGTTCCGAAAGCAAAATGCTGATAAGACTTGTACTGTTCACTGTCTGTCTCTGGATCTTCAGAAGCCAAAATATGCTGCTTACAGTGTGCATATTTGCCATTTTAAATTAAATTCTACAATTATGATGCAAAACTCTGACACAAGGAAGAAATATATCTTAGTCTTTCCCATTAAGATCCAGGCAATTATTTGCACCAAGATGAGCAGAATGCCTGGTAGCTTGAAGGATGAACTCTAAGACATGCTGATAGTTCTTATTTTAGTATAATTTCACCTGGGAGCAATATATTAGAATATGTTAATAATGCGGTGATTCATACCAACTTTCAGAAGGGGGATGCACATTAATTGGCATGTTCATCTTGCATTGTAAATAGATGGCTGGCTTTTTTAAATGACTGAAGTGACAGCACATTCTTAGGACGTGTTGAGCAAAGGATGCTCTATCTTTTCATTATTATTACCTCATTACTATTGTGTCACCATTGAACCTGATTAAAAGGGTTTGGTTTTTGTTGTGTGTGGTTTTTGGTTTTTTTTTTTATTATTATTATTATTTTTGTGGGTTTTTTTTTAAAGGCAAATGTTTGTGGAATAGGTAGATCATGATGGGAGAAGAAACCAAGTAACTACCAAATCAGTGGCTGTCATGGTCTTGAGAGTTACAACCTGTGGCCCCTCGAGATGCAAAATTCATCTTTGGAAGGAACAACTAAGGTCTTTTAGTGAAACTGTGGTGGTTTCCCTGGGTCCTACAGGCTGGAGAGCTTCTGGAAATGTTTTTTGTCTTGGTACTGTTTGGATGCTTGTTACTGGTGATTAGGTTTGCAGAGCACTTTGTCATCGTTTGTGTTTTGGAGAAATCTGAGAATAAAACCCAAATACCTCATCTTTTGTTTTTCACTTGACATCTTTTTATAGAAATCAAAAGAGCCTGCTTTTCAGTTTTAGCTATGGAAGAAGCCAGACTTCTCAGAGGGACAAAATAGGATAGCATGAGGAATGGCATGTTTCAGTATTTGTTTGCTTTATGCTAGATAAAGATGACAGATATCGCTTGTTTTCATTTGGAAGCCTCCTTTGGTTAGAGCCACCCTTGTTTCAGTTTTGACTTTACCCTTAAACAGCAACTTACTGTGTGAAATTAATTAATTTAAAATATACAGTTTATATTAAGGCTGGACAGAATTTACAGCTTCGGTAGATTTTCCTGTCTCAGCTTTTTAAATCTGAATCTTTAAAGAGTCTTTGACCTGGGCAGTCTATCTCTTTATTCTCCTCTTTATATTCAATCCAGTTTTCATTCCATTTACCTCACCGCCTCACGCAGATACTAAAATGCTTGCTATTCTTATTTACCTTTGGCTGCAATTTCTGTGTATCTCTGGTAGTTTTTCCCCACCCCCAGCCAGGAAACAAAAACCAGTGTGTGCTTTTAAAGGCAGGAAAGTAGCTTTAAATATCCTGATGGAAGAGCTGTGAGATTTTGTTTTTATTTTTCTTTAAAAAAAAAGCAAAATTTTTTCTTGAAGACTCTCCAAATTTGTGGCTTTGCAAAATGTTTATTGAAAGACCCTTTCCGAGTCTAGAAGTGAAGCTTCTTGTAACAACACAAGCAGGACTTCCTTTTCTGCTCTCATCCCCCTGCCTTCCTGGGGCCTTACAAATAGCATTTTTCCTGTAGAATAAATAACTTCACCGAAATAGATATATAACCTCCCTGTAAAAGTCAGTCTGTTTATAACTGAAATCCAACTGTTATTCTGCAGCTGGTCTCTGTAGTTCATGCTGAACCTCACAGAAGGCTGTTAGCGTCTCTGGGATCTTTGTTTCACACATTAGTTCCTTTTGAATGAGAAATCAGCCTTGTTCCTGACCTTCCTTAATGCACATTTCTACAAGCAATAGGTACAGGAAGGCTCAATAAAAATAGCTGGGGCTTTGTGAAGGTTTGCAAGCTGCTCGCCACCATACACTTCCCTAACTGGAAGCTGCACTAGAAGCAGGAGCTGGTGTCAGGGCTGGATGCAGCTCTGGCTGCTGTCAAGGGGAGCAGAGGAAGGTGATGACCAACACGATTGCATGACAGGCTGTCCCCATGGTGGTCCCCAGGAAGGTGGTGTGAGTCTTGCCAGCATGCCTCTGCTGTTTCCCTGCCCTCGGCCAGCAAAGGAAGAAACTAAAACTGGGGTGAGATGGAGTTGAAAATCACATCAGATGAGACATGTGTGGCACCTGTACGTGGTGTAACACCAAGGAGGTGCACATGTCCCCGGGCTGTGTCTCATGCGGTGAAGGTCATTAGTCGTGCTCAGTAGTGAAGCCCATAAAGAGTATCAGTAGCTTAGTACCAGACTTCCTTTGCAACTCATTACTTAACTCATTTGAGACAAGTAGCTTAAGCCCATATGGTGATAGTTGTGCTCCATGGTCTCATTTTGCTACGGAGCATGCAAAAAGGGGTCAGCCTAACAGAGCTGGTCCCCTGAATGCTCCTCACCTGTGAACAGAGCTGACACCTTGCCGTGCTGAGATAATACAAACTGAGCAAAAGCTCCACGTGATTGTTGTTATTCCTGCTCTACTGTGCTATGTTGCTTTGCTTTTTGAGTTTTTGAGGTGGGGAAGAGGCAGGGACAAGATTTAATGAAGTAATCTACGCACGACCTTTTTGTGGGTGACTTCAGGACAGAGTTAGCATCTTCATTTCATACTAAACTGTAATTTCCAAGCTATAGGTCATGGTCATAAAAGGCTCATAATCCTAGAGGTGATGTTATGTGCCTAGAAGCATGAATAAGAAATGTATTTACAAAGCAAAAAATTTGGGAAGCAGCCCTCTCTTTTTGTTGGAGCTACTCTTAGGTTCTGACCACAAGAAAGCAAAGTGTGGAGATGAATGGAAAATTATGTTGCTGTTCCAGTTCAGGTGGTGTTTTCAGAATATGCAAGACCTAACAAGATTAGAGCAGTTTTGCACTTTAATTTGAACAGATGCAGTTTGGAGTCACTAGTAGATCTGCATCATAACTCTGGTTCAACCCTGAGTCACTGGATTATTTCACACTGCTGTATTCATTTTTGATGAACCTTTTTGTGAGGGTGGGTTAAACAAATGCTAATTCCTCAATGAAATACTTCTCCCTTGTTGAAACTTGAACGGGATATTTTCCAGAGTGCAAGATCAGAAACCACCCTTCGCACAATAGCTGTGCCAGAAACAGCTCACCAGGAAAGCAGATTGCCCAGCGGTGGGTAACATTAATGGAATGGTCAAGGGGGAGCTTTTCAAGGAGTATTTATATTCTGGTGTTTCTTGTCTTGTGACATGATTTGGTGCAAAAAAAATAGATTAGAGTTGAATGTCACACACTTCTTTGATCCAAGTTGTCAAAATTCCCAGCTCTTGCTCAAGCAGACTGTCATTCCTGCTTTTCATTAAGGTTGTTTGACTGTTTCGTGCCATAGAAAAAGTGGTTATTCAGATCGTGGCTTTTCCAGTTGTGAACAGCACATGGGATTGTACCTACCTGACTGCTCAGCAAGTCCAGGACCAGGTAGTGACTCTGTGGATTTTTACAGGAACTCAGGTGCCTACAAAGGGAAATGTGCTGGAGCACAGCACCCACCTCACCCTGTAGGAGGAGGCCCCGGGGCATTTGCAGAGAGTGAGTCATCTGTGCAGTTCCATTTCGCAGCTGCTATAGCATCATAGGAAAGCACTAAACTGGAGCTTAAGAACGAGGGGAAGGGATAAACTCAGTGCAGAAAGAAACTACAAGCTAGCTGTAGGATGCAGAGAGGATCTTAAGAGAAACCTCTAAGATTTTCTTGTCACTCCAACCCTTTAAGGAAGAGAAGCATTTGTCCCAGGATGGAAAAGAAGATACAGCTACATGTATAGTCAAGCTAGGCTTGACTGTGGTTGCTAAGGTAAATGGAGAACAGATTATTTTTTTTTTTCTCAAGGCAGTGTACTCAAACCACAGTGAAAATGTCTGAAGCAAAAAGGACCATTCTTGCCTAGCACTGATTTTCCTTTTACGTTTTACCTATGTTTAAATCTGTTTTGCTTTCTCCCCTAGAAATTCGATCCTCCCCAAAGCAGACTGTGTAGCCACAGGAGAAAGACTGCACTCCTCTTGGAAAAATCTGCGTGCCTTTGTGCTTAGATTTGCTTGCTTTTGCGCCTGAGCTGAGCCCCTGACAATTGAAAATATTTAAAGAAGGAAAACTAAACCCTAATGAATGTGAAAGGCATTTGCACAAAAACATAAGCCTTCTTCCCTCTGTCTTAATTGAAATACCTTAAAAGGCCTGCACAGGCTATACAAATAAATACAGCTCCTCATTCTGTGCTCTTGAGGGCCAGTTTTGAAGGTCTTTGTTTCTATTTTTGCCTCCTTATTGTTTACCTAATAGAGATCCATAAGGAAAATTTGTGTCTGTGCCTAAGCTCAGCAGCTACGTGGTCACATCTCCTCCGTATCATTTTTCCTGTGAACTTTCAGTTCCTTCTCCTTTACTTGGAATAAACTCAAGCACTCTGTTAATGGCCAGAAGCCTGCAGCGGGAAGGGCCGTGCCACAGCTCATCTGGGCCTGTGGATGCGATAGGTGAAATGCTATCAGTCTACTGGAACGGTGATGAGTATCTTAAAAGTCAGTTTCCTATAATAGCAGCTTGGTTTAAGAGCAGAAAAAAAAAAAGCACTGGTCTACTTTACGACGTCTAAAGATCTGTTTTCACCATGTAAAGTCAATTGCTCTGAGCTGTGGACCCAGCTTGGCTTCAAAGTGTGCCTGGCTCCTCATTCACAAACTAAATGCTCTAGAGAGCTGCCAAATTGGGGAGATTATTCTGTCTCACTTTCTGGCAAGCTGTGACTGCATGTATCACTTCATTTATATGCTAATTGAGGCCAAGCCTCCAAATAGACTCCATACAATATCAGTGTGACTTGGCTCCGTCTGTATGGTTATTCTGCCTTCCAGCAGCCCCAGTGTGTGTGCTCTGAGCCGGAGAGGGTTTAGTATGTCTTCATCAATGAAGCCCTACGTGCTGACCCCAGCCTTCAGAAAGTGATGGTTAAACTCAAGGAGCGTGGGTCACTGGCACCAAGGATTACCACGTCGCTGTGAAGGTGACCTCATGCCATTTCTTGGCTGGGACTCTCCACATTTCAGCTCTGAGGAGATGCTGGTATTTTTTAGGCCAGCAGGCCTAATCAGAGGTTGCAGAGGGCATGTCTAATTATGGGGACAACATGTTAATGAACCAGCTAGGTAGGACAGCCAGTTTTGTTACCTCTTCTCCTCTGTCAGCCTGACTAAAGGGTAAAAGCTCACGCTCCTCTAGACTGCCTGTTTTTAGTGTAGTAAGGGTCCGTGCTTTGTCAGCCATTTCTTGAGGAGCATTGCGTTGTTATAGAAAGAGCAAGTAAAAATATATGCTTTCAGGGCTACTTTAAAATATATACGTTAAGAGCTCCATTTGGTTGTTTAGGACGTGACGGATTTCAAAATCCAAGGATGAACTATTCGGTAAACGGAGACGTGCCTCGCACTGAATTTTATGGGATGTTTCACCGAAGGTTACTGAACTTAGGTTGGGAAACGCACATGCTTGTGATACAAATTCTTTGAACCTTTGCAGAGGGAAATATTAGTACCTTATGCTTTAAAGTAGAGATGTGACATTGGCGTACAAGCGTGTTACACCATTAATGCCAGGGATTGGAGGTCTGTACTAAGTTCTGAAGTTTCTATGTAATAACATCTCCATACTTTTTTAAACTTTCTTTTAGAAAAGTATCAAAGTGTATTTTTAAATCTTGTTAAAAGAGACCTAAGCACTTGAAAGTAAGAAAATTCCCAGCTGGCAGTCACCTGCGTGAATCCGTTGCGGGTCTGCACTGCAGCGCGAGCCGTTACAGACGACAGCAGCTCGGGCATGGCAGCGCTGCGTTGCAACACACTTAACTTAAAAACCCAGGGCTTGTACTGCAATTCCCAGTCCTGGCCCAGATGCCCAAGAAGGGGCTTCGTAGCTTGCTGCAGAGAGCAAAAGGCCAAGGAAAGGCTGTTGGTGGGAACGAAAACGTACCAAAATTTCCTGTGCTCTCCCAGGCTGAGTGCATGCTCACAGCTTTGAAACAAGGGATTATCTGAAACCAGGGTTCACGGCTTGGGCTCAGGCACCTGCGTTGTCTCTTTACACACGGGGGATTTGCTGTTCTCTTCTGAGTTGTGGCAGTGCCCACCTCTCATCCGGGAAGGAAGCGAAGGGTGTCAATTCAGCATGAGCTTCCTCCCCTGCCTGAGGCGGCTCAAATTTACACTTTGTGTGCTAGATAATTGGCTTATCCAGTGAACAAATTGGCACGAAGACACTCTCCACCTCACCTCTGGATGTGGAGTCATGATCTGACCAGGAAAGAAGGAAGACTCATCAACCGACAGAGAAAGAAAGCAAGAGGGAGCAGGACTGTTTTGCCTAATGATGAGGCAATGTCCCGCGATGGAGCAGTTATGGGATCTGGTACTTCCCAGAAGTACTTAAGCGTCTTTGCAATCTGCTCATCACTCATCAGATAAACTTTCTATGGGATTTCCAAAGCTTGCCCATGCATTCAGTTTTCTTTGTTCCTGTGAACAGCTTGTGTTGGTTTTCAACAGTGTGTTGCCTCCAGGTTATGACCTGTTGGCTGGCAAAAATAGGTGCCAGGTGAGGTTCCTGCCAGGGCATGACCGCCAGGCTGAAGAATACAACCGTGCTTGTGCAAGGAAGAGGATCATTTATTTCCATGACACTGTGCTCCTTTGTGTGCTCCATGGAGCAGGTCTTGGCAAGCGGCGTTCATGCACGTCTCTGTTTTAAGTGGAAAAGCTCCAAAGCCAATAAATTTCCTGTGTCAAATGGGTCAGAGAAAGGACATCCCTGTTCTAGGCCAGGATGGTGGTGTTAGGTAAATGAGGATTCTTCCTTGGCCTGGGAACTGGCTCAATCTAGACGTGAGCATTCGGAAGCTGTGCTAAAGGAGATGATTGCAAAGGGCGGCAGGGTC
Organism: Psophia crepitans; assembly: GCA_013399095.1. Taxonomy (NCBI): domain Eukaryota; kingdom Metazoa; phylum Chordata; class Aves; order Gruiformes; family Psophiidae; genus Psophia; species Psophia crepitans. Next base: position 86,499 of record VWZZ01007020.1, on the reverse strand, counting down.
GCGGTGGGGGATCAGCCACACTACAAGGGCATGTGGCCCAGGGAGGAAAGCTTGCTGCTGTGCCCAGAGTACCATCCTGCGCTTCGCAAGGGGCAGCAGTCTTCGTTCCATCGCCGGCTGGCCTCTGCCCAGGAAGAAAAGGCAGTAAAAAAACCCTGAACAAGCTTGAGAGTGCTAAGTTGGCACAAGTCAGTTCCGAGGAGGCTCACATCTGAAGCACCATTCAGAAGTCTGGAAATACCACGTGAACAGTGGAAGCCTGAGGGTTTCTGCCTGAACTCCGTTGCTTCCAGTGCCGCAGTGATGTTGCTGCTGGAGTATGATGTTTGCTCCTTAGCAGCACGGGAAGTTTGAAATTTGCTTATTCCATGCTGGAGTGAAAGGAGAACTGATTGAAACGTTACTCTTTTTTACATGTACGTATTTCTTGTTAATTCCGTTGTGTTAATGCCTGCTTTTGGATATTGACGGGATGTTTTAATTTGTGAGCTTTCTTTTGTAGTATCAGACACTTACCTGACACAGGATGCACCCCACTTTAAAGCAGTAGTTCTGCCTGACCTGGAGCAGAGGTTTTTAACTCCAGACCTTCTCAGATGAACACAGCAGGAACTTGAACGTGGGCGTCCCATTGTCAAGACCTCTCCAGAGTACAAAACCAGCTCCTCATCATTCCCAAAAATGCTAGCTTTGACTGAAAGGTAAAAATTCCTTCTTCCCCCCGCCAAGATATTCTGGCTACATGGCATCTTACCCCATTGAGGCTGGCGGACAATACAGGTTAATTTCAAAATGTGTAGAGTTGCGTCTCACAAAGTTATGAATCTACAGTAAGGGAAAATCCGTTTCTTGCAGCACAGTGAACAGCCCGTTGGCAGATTTAATTGGAAAAGGGAATTAGCTGGGGAGAGGAGAGTGATTTAAAGGGCAGGAGGAAGAGTGAAACAGGCTGTTTTCCTATAGTACTTGGATTCTACCTTTGCCAAGGAAAGGGAAGCTGCTGCATTTAAATACAGGGCGTCTTTACTGCAGGAAGATAGAAGAAGGTGCTCTGCAGCTCCAGAAGTTTTACGGGAAGAGATCTGTGTGTCTGAGAAAACTTTTTGTCAGTGGTTAGTGTCCTGTTCAGTACTCCTGAGGAACATAAATGCAATGTCTTGCCTGGGTACTAAAAATGCACATGTTGTGATGCTGGCAGTTGCATGAAGTCTTGCTGAAGGTAGTGGGTGTAACAACTACCCTTCAGTTGAGTCAACTGCAAAGTGCAATTAAGTTTTATGGAATAGATAGCTGAAACAATAGGAGTCAACACCCCAAAAATGAGGGTACGTACAAAGCTGTTTAAGAACATGTTCTGTAGGTGGATGGTTTGATAACAGGCTGCATTAACATGCAGCTGGCTGAATATTGTTCATGTGGAAGAGAAACCAGAAATGTTGGAGCAGCACGCAAAGAAAGCATCAAGAAAGTCCCAGCAAAACAAATACTTGCTGCCTGACTGAATAAAAACAGAGTTTTCAGAAGTCAGGGACCTGGAGCTCCACGCAACCGAGGTGTTACCTACTCTGAAGTTCTCACTGATATGTGAGAACTTGTGTTTAAGGAGTTGCTCTGAAAGGCTTTATATCAGAAAAAAATGTGGTACCAGGTTCCAAATCTGTCCATCTGCTAGAGAGAAATGATGCAGAAGTATTGACCAGCTCAGAACGTGGTAACACTCCGATGGATATCCTCACTATTGCAGTGGCAAGACAGCAGGTATCTCTGCTTCTAGTTGTAGTGAAGAAAGTGAATCTTTTATGGGGAATGCAACTTCAGATTTCAATGCAGAAAATACAAAGGAACATCAGTTAGAAGGGAAAGGTCAGGTCAGAATAAAACACAAACCAGGCCCACCTGGCCTAAGTAGATGCTACTGGAGCTTTCCACATAGGAACGTTTACTTGCTACAGAATTGAATTTGGCAAAGTGAGACTTGCGCTTGGGTTTGGAGGTTTGCTTCTTCTCTTTATTGTACAGTCAGCTTGATCACAGTTAACCTTTATTTATGTTTCTGATTACTGCAGTGTCCCACACACTCTCTCTCTTGCATGAGCTTTACTTCATTATTCACCTATCTCATCACTGAGAAGAAACCAGATTCTTTTGCACAATGTTTGCTTTGTTGACTAGATTTAGCATGTGAAAGGGTTGTCTGGCTGTGACAGAAAGGTTGCCCCTTATGTGTTTATTTGAAAAAGACTTTTGACAGTCTATTTATAAGCATGACCTTAAGAGATTTCTAACATTATGAGTTTGGGCTGCAGCTGAGACAAAAGTTCAGGACCATCTCAACAGTGCCTTCCACAGATAGTTTCTCTGGTTTTAAAGTGTCTGCAGGCTCCACATAATTTCCTATACATCTGACTCTGAACTTCATCAAAGCACTATCTGAATCTGACGTTCGTTAGTCGCATGAATGACCACCAAACGTAGATTTAGATTCTTTTTACACTTACATTACACAAAATGCAAAGCGAATGAGCTTAAGATACAACTGCAGCAAGGCTGTACATATTTCAGCTGCATTCTTCTGATCCCCAGCCACTGGCCAGAGTACTGGTTATTCTGAGCTTTCCAGAATGCATTACCCAGAGCTCAACCTCGAGGCTTTTGTATGCAAAAATCCTTTCGTGTGTAATAAAGAATGTTTTTAGTCAACTTTCAAAGTAAGCATACAATAAAGACAATTATTTATTTCTCACAAAATGACCAGCAGTGTGCGATGCCACACACTGTACACAGAATAAGCCACCAGGGTCATCCAAGCCACTGCCTCACAAGCACAGGGGTAATAGGTGGTTAGACCCAAAAGGTCTACAAATCACCCATTCTGCATATACCACAAGCCACAAAATACTCCCCAATGCTCTATAACAGCTTGAAGATATATAGTACAGCCCATTCAAAGCCACAGACTGTTGTTTACAACAGTCAGGCTGTAGCAATCATGGCGATCTAGCATCTCTTATAACGTACCACAAGAGGATAGGTAGCAAAGAGATGTGAGGCCTTTTCAACCTCCTAAGCACCAAGCACCCTGAAGACCTCTAAACGAAAATGCCCTAAGCAATGTACAGCCAGACTTTTGCGCTCTGCTGGTCTTACGTGTGCTCGATATAGCACGCACACGTCGTACCTGAACATGCGTGCGCATAGACACATTCCCCGGTGATCTTCCAGAAATTGCTTTTCTGTCTTTACGGCACAATTGTGTTGTGTCTTCTGGCCTCTGCAGAGCCAGAGAAGAGAGGTGGCACCTCTGTCCTTCCCAGGCGCTTCCGAAGCCTGTCGGCAAGCTGCCTGGGGGCTCGGCAGCCTCAGCCATCATCCAGCCCAGAGGCTGAAGGTTTACTGATCTCTTTGGTCACTGGGGAATGACAAAACCTCTAACCTGTGTTTGAAGCGAAGCAAGTTTTAGGTCCCAACCATCTCAGCAGGACATATCTCCCAGGACTTGCGCTGCTCAGATGCAGAGCCTTTTTTCTTCCCATGTCATGCTGTTGGCTTTCATTTCCATGAATAATTAGGTGCGAATTGCCAGGAAGATTGCCCCTCATGAAAAAACACCTTCTGTAATTTCAGAAACAGCTGCATATGTTTAGTATCACCATATCTGGATGCTTCTGGCACAGTCACTGTGCCCCACTCTCTGTACATACGCAGAAGAGATATGGAGTTTTCTCACTTGCTTTTCTCCCCTTCTCAGATCAAAACATAAGTAATCAAAAAGATATGTGCTATACAGGACCATATAGAAAATAGCTGTGTTTTCAAAATGTTTGATGTTTGGTTTTAATTTTGAGATTTGGTCCAGTTTAGATCTTCATTTACCCAAAACCGCTACATCCGTCTGAATTTAATATATGGAAATAGCAGCTCTGCTAGTGACCAGAAAGCTAATTCTGTAAAGCTAGTTCTGAACAAAATGGGTCAGGAAAAAAGTAATCTGAGGGCAGTACTACTCTGATAGCAGGTAGAGGAGAGTTTTGCTTCTCAGGGAGGATCGACTTGATCTATTGGCATCCAAACAGATCAACAGTGTGACATTTGTTTCTCACAGGAAAATCCTTTCCCTGGGGTGCAGACAGGAAATCCAGAATAAGCGGAGGTAAATACCAAAGGACTGCTGAGGAAGGGGAGGAGAAAGAACAGAAAGAGCAGTGTTCGCTTGTTGTGCCGGCTAAGGAAAGAAAACTGCGTGAGAAATAAGTGCTTATTTTCACATTATATAAAGTGTTCTGATCGCAGAATGAACCACTTTCATGCTGCGAAGCCATAGAGCAGATTGCTGTGCCTCCTAGTGAAGTCTTTATTTACTGGGTTCTTTATTTCCTTGACAAGCTCTGAATTCTTTTTTTGGGGAAAATATTTGCAATTCATCCGATTCAACTAATAGATGAGAGAGACTGTTAAGGTTGTTCACAGCACCTGTTGTTCTACTGACCATCGTAAACCACCAGTTCCTATGAAGTCCTTGAACCTTTCATGTTAGAAATTTTGGTGCAAAATCAGTGATCCAGTAGTGGGCTGGGACTTACGGCAGCACACGCTTATTTAACTTGGGGACCTTCTGCTGACCGTGCGTCGTCTGGGCTAACACAGCCCTCTCAAGCTGCTTCCCTCTGAGCTCGGGAAAACGAGGGGTGGGAGAGACAGGAGCCTTGCAATCGCTCCTTGGACCCACTCATGGGCGCTTCGTTTTGGACCGATGCTGTCACATCAGCTTCCCCCAGAGCTCGGCGTGCAAACGCTGGGGTGGGTAAGGAGAGCTAATTCCTGAAGCACAGGGAACAGGGTAAGGAAGGGCCACGTGAGGCTTTTCTGTGTGGTGCTATTGAGATGCTCCATGACAGGGAGACTGTGAAACGGGGGCTCTGAAAAGGACATTCCTCCCATTGGATTTGCTGACTTGAGGTTTTTGTCAGCTGGATCTTTGGGCTTCTTGCCAGCTCAGAAAAAAATAACAAAGGCCGTTTCTTCAGTGGCATATGATCAGGGAAGAAGGAGAGGAGGAGGGGAAAAAAAATGAGGGACTGTAACGTTTCTAAAGAGAAACATCTTTCCCAGAGAAGTATTTGTATAGATACTCAGCCTTTGGTTACTGCGAGCCCCAGCATAATTCTTAAATCTCTGCAAAGTGGCACGGATCGCCATGCTTTAATATAGTACAGATGTCATTTGGCACTACGTGGAAAGTTAGGGCAGGCTTGAAACTGAACCTACAGTCCTACTGTGGTTAAAAGTTAGAAAATAAAAGATGCAACATTAAGACTGAGAGAGAATTGTTTGAACTGGGTTTGTCCATCAAAGGCAGATTTATAATTTGATATATCAATTCATAAGTTAAAGGGTTCTTGCCACTTAACATTTTTTCACTCAGCTTCCTAGGTTCTTTGGAGTGTTCATGCTCTTAAGATAATGTTTATCAGGGTTGGGTGATTTCTGTGCCTTGAAATAAAGGAATAAATAGGATCCTCATATATCCCTATCTTTTATAACTCCCATTTCAGGTTTTCAGTCATTTAAAAGCTGTCCAACTGAGCTCAGTGATTTCATGGTGCTTGTAGTCACTGCCACAGCGTATTTGACAAAAGCTGAGCTGTTGGAGAAAGGTGAAAACAACATTTTTAATAGTGAAGTATAACTATTTCTGTCCTTTCTCTGTATAAGCTGTTATCAAGCCTTTGAAGTTCTGCCAGCTTGTTTCCATTACAAGGAAAACTTGATACCAGCTGGAATTTTTGGAGTACAGAGGGAACGATAGCAATGGTCCTGTTGACTTAAAAACTGTGCATAATGTCCTGGCTTTTATGAACACAGAATAAAGAAGCTGGAACCAGTTTTCTTTTTAGATGTCTCTGCCTTTCCAGCAGTAAGGCACTCTATCTTTTTAAACTTCTTTCTAATGTGATATGCTGCTGCAGCTTCCCTCATTCTCTCACTTGTTTCCAAGGCTTTTATTTTTCCTCTCTCCTTCCCATCAGTACTCCAGGCTATCAAATGTTCTAGCCCTGTGTTTATCTGCCCCGCGAGAAGCCTCCCTGCTCACATAGCGTAGCTTCTACTTCATGTTTTGGGTGTTAGCTTCTGGGATTTTTCTGCCATCACTGAGAGTCTTTTGAGTCTTACAGTTTGCTTAACACAGGCCTGGGACCCATGAAAATGGTGATTAGCACTTTCAGCCGAACAGCTGGCTGCAGCTAGCGACATAAAAACCAGCTGCCACGTCCTGCTGATCGCACGCTCCAGTGGGCAGGTAAAGCTTTATCGTCAAGATGATCTGCAGTGAGGATCCTTCCTAGTACATGCAGCGTGCACGGACAAGGTATAGCCCTGCTTTACAAAACAGGGTTCAATTTCAGCGTGTGTACTGCATCCGCTTTCTTTGCACCAACATAAAAAAATCTTCTGCAACATGTTGTGATTTGAGCCATATGGTGTGTGAGAAACAGGTGGAACAAGGCTGAGCAAAAAGCCTGAAAGGAGGAAAAAACCATGGTTTTAATAGTCAAGCTAAAGGGCTAGACTTGTGGCCATCACCCTCCCAACAATTACCAGCACAGTCAAGCCCTCCCTAATAAAGAAGTTAGCCAGAGGATGAAGGCTGAATAGAAGTTACCCGCCGGCGTGCTGCATGCTTGAGAGAGGTGCTGCTAACAGTTCTTTGGTGTGTTGTATGTGGCCATGAACTGCTCCAGGACTCTTGTCTCTCACTTACGTGTTGAGCGTTCACAATCTGCTCTTTTTTTGCAACGATTTTTTTTTGTTTTTTCACCTCCATCAGGGAGTTTTCTTTCAATGTCCCGATTGCGTGATTCTCAAACCCGCTCAGACTCTTTCCAAAGTGGTTGCTGGAGCACTTCCCAAGTAAATATTTGTTGAAGTGCTTATTAGCAAGATGATTTCCCTATGTATTTTCTGTTTCTATGAACATTCTTATTAGAAATGTTAACAGAAATGAGAGGCAACTTGCAAAATGTGTTGATATTTCTAGCATAGTTGAATAGGATGGTTTAATCAGGGTATTTACAAGTGCCAGCCTTTTTATTTGGCCTTTTGCTTGACGTCTGTTTTCTTTTTATAACAAAAAAAAAAAAGTATACCGTTGCATGTTCCTATGGCAAGTAAAAGCCAAAGCAGTCATCCAGCTGTTAAAATTAGTGTTAGATCTGAATTTTCTATGGATTTCCCACTGCATGGCAGGAAATCAGCTTTCGTTGCTGCTTCCCCCTCCTCCCCATCTAGCCTCCTATTAGATTAATACCAGAAGCATGAAGTAACGTTTAACAGAAAGTTGTTGCTTTTAGCTCTGGGAAAACTTGGCAGCCTCTCCACAAATGAAGGGGGGAGGGGGAACCTGAAACCTCCGTTAACTGAAGAGGAGATCCGAGGCATAAAGAAACATTTTTCTCCCCTTAAACTTCTGAGGTTTAAAAAAGCACACTAATGACAAACTGTTCCTAAGCCTAACGAGGATCCGCTGTCAGCCCTTTCCTCTCTTTACGCAGTAATCGCCTGGCTCCTGTGGGCTACTTTTGTGTCCCCGTTTCATGTTGCTACCTAATTTATGTCCTGTCAGCAAAGTGTATCGCTAAGATAATGCATTTCTTTTCTTGGTTAGAATGGGCTTCTAGTTTACGGGACGGTCCAAGGGAGCTTGCAGCCAAACTGAAGGTTGTTGCTCACAGTCGCTGAGATGCCTCCCCGACTGTTCTAAGGCTTCAGTGGTACAAAGAAAAAGGGGGAAAAAAAAATGCAACGTGCAAACAAGGCATTATGGAAAAGAAGCGAGACCACCCCCAGCTTCCTCTCTCAGATTTCACAGTGGTCTTTAAACTACAGTACAAAATTATAATTTATTAAAACAATGTGTTAAAGATTGTCATCTGTTAATTTCCTGTGATACTCTGGGATCAGCAAGCATATTTTGTTGCTTCCTGTGGGCCTAATGCTACATCAGCCAGTGGGAATTTCATTGGAAGCGCGTGGTGTCGTGGCCACAGCCGTGCAAGCCCAGGCTGATGAGCGTGTCTGGGGCTTCCTCGCAAACGGGCTACCCAGGCTGCCGGGAGCAGCGCTGCAGGATGGAGACGGATGCTCTCACATGAGCCACGTAGACAAGGATAGGTGCATAAATCAGCAGGATTTACACGGTACGGCGCTTGTGAAACAGCACTTCCAACTTCTCGTATTCCCTGAAGAGCTGAGTTTGTTTGCTGTTCAGTTTAACATCGCACCATTAGCGGAGGTGTTGCCCCGTAAAGCTTCAGGTGCTGGTTACAACGCAGGGGCCCTAGCCACCGCAGGGGCGCTAGCCACCGCAGGCTGGGCAGGTGGAGAGATGCAGAGGTTCGAATCTCAAGTACCCAAGTGCTTTACTTTCTTCAGAGCAAGCTCACAGCTCCGGTAGCTCTTCCGGCATTTCGTGGCCTCCCTACAAGGCGCGAGGGCAAAGTCACCTGGAGCTCTGCCATGGTTTGCCCCCCTGCCCTGCCTGCCGGAGGCTGACCCTGTCACTTGGCATGTTGACAGACGCCAGCGAGGAAGGTAGGTGGCATATCCAACCGCGGGCACAGGGAAACAGCATTACCAGTAGGAGGGTTTCCCGCTATTCCCCAGGGTAACCCAAAATGGGCCTGACATAAGGGGAAAAGGGAAGAACAGGATGTGGATTAACCTGGCAGTGGGTCTATGTGTGGTGTATGTGCCGTGTTGTGCCTTGCACGCCAACAAGCTGCCCAGTACAGAAGCTGTCCTGGCCCCGTGAGCCAGATTCCTACAGCCCACATTAGTTAAAAAACCTGTGGGGAGATGCTGATCCACCTTCCCCTGCACGCTCTGACAGGAGCCAAATGTATTCGATTCTGCAGTCCTTTCCCCCACCCTGCTATGTCCTTCGGATTTTGTTGAAGGGAGTGTGAGTGCAGTGGGGAGGTTAGGTGGTGAGTTGTCACTTGCCTGCTATTTTGGTTTAGGTTGGTTTTTGCATTGGGCATTGGTGCATCTTCAGGATGTTTATCTTTGGGTTTTGTATATTTCGTCTAAGCATGTAAGGCAGTTTTGAGTAAGGGATACATAGGGAGAAAAAGGTTATAATCTATATTTTTCAGTTGCTGTTCATTCTGCCACTATTTGAAGGAAAATGGCAGAAAGCTGAATCTAAAATATATCTCTGTGTCTTATTCTGCTCCTATTAGTGCAAGGAAGTAGTAGCGATATTGTGGCATCCTTTGTGCTGCTAATGGGACTTAATTTCACATTTGGGGGCCATCTGCTGAGAAAAACCCTCTACAATCCTTCTCAATGCATAAATAAAAACTTGTCAGCAAAGGCAGCTTTGTGAATTAGTTGTGAGGATATATTTTATCTAAACTATGCTAGGCGGAGCTTTTTCCTTGATGAAAGCCACTACATCAATCCCAGCCCAAATGACTCCAAACAGAATGAAGTAAGTTTTTGGCAACCATCTTTCCTTTTGGTAGAAAAGCATTGTTTGACCTCTTCTGACTCTGTACTAATTAACTGAGTTTCACCTGAAGGGGAAGAATGTTTTTTGCAGGAGGAAGACACCAAATGAGTATTTATTTCAACACAGAAATCTACCTTTACACAGATTAACTGTGAAGATACAGTAGTATCCTGGGTTCTTGAGTTCAGTGCCTTGCTCCCACTGAGACTTCTTGTATAACCTTGGACAAGTGGGTTAAATGCTTTTAGATTTTTTCTAATTTCCTACTAAAGAAAGCACTATCTCATTGACACAACCCACCACATTGTTAGATGTATAAAAGACTTCTGCAGCTAGATTTGCTAAATAAGGAAGGACCAAAGGAGAACAGAAAACTTCCCTGGCTTCACATCAGAGGCAAATCAGAGGGCCCCAAACTAAGGTGTGTATGGGAACTTATGAATCAGCTTATTGCTTGCTGGGAAAAAAGATAGGTGTAGAAGGGGCAGCTGTAGGATGAAGATACCCTTGCATCCAGCCACTGAGTACCAAGTGATTAGCTGTCCTAATCTGTGACTACAGCTGTAAACCAGTGCAGCTGTGGCATTTGCACCGTCTCCTGCCAAAGGTTTGCCTACTGACTTAGCATCTCTGAGGAGCACGGACCAAGGCTTTGCCTGTCGATCCAGCGCTTGCGGTTTTCAACATGTTTGCACACAGATCATATATCAAAAATGTACTTGTGTACAGAAAAACTTTAGTAACACCGTAGCGAGCTTAGCGGCAGTATCAGAGTTGGCTCATTAAGCCCTCAGCCACCCCCACTCACAGAAGCATGCTGATTCTAGCAAAGGGAAGCAATTAATCAGCTGCAAAGACAGATAGCCATACACAAGCTAATAGGGTAGTGCTCTTGTGATTTGAAGCAGAGTACTGTCTGGCCTGTGTTAGCAAAAATCCTTTTGATTACTAAAATGTTCTATTTGAAGAAGAAATAGCATGATCTTTTATTGTGCTAAATGGTCTAGTTGCTTTAATAAAAATGGTAACCTTCCCAACAAATCTTGTCTTGTTTATATCTTTAGGCCATTACGGCTACAACATTGCTATTACTTAAATGAGTCATTATGAGCTGTGCAGTTTATTGATAGAGAGATTTTTAAGGTAACCACTTACTATTAACTGAAAACTAACCGCCGAGATCAGTCGAGCCCTCATTTCAGTGGCAGCTCTGCAACGCCGCCGTACCTGAGCTAGACAGTCGGCATCAAACAAAGAGCAGAGCTCAGCACTGCGCTGCAGATGTAGGCAAAGCCGCACAGAAGTGCAACAAAACCCTCCGTACCAGACCTGCCCCTTAAGCTCTGAATTCAGCTGCAGAAGCGGGACTTGATGATTCAGAGGAATACAAAACCTAACCGCTTTCTTGCCTCGCAATTACAACCTAGTTAATTGTGTACAACTGTGCAAAGGAAGAGAGTGAGGAAATTCCTTTCTTGACCCTTCCAGCAATTGACTTGTGCCCTGGAGCATGAGATTTGATTACTCATGTAACTTATTTTCCCCGGGGAAGTTTCTTCTTGGTAGTTCTTGTGTGACAACTTAAGAAAGTTTCAGGCCAAGTCACAAGGACGCTTCACTGCTTGAACCTCAGCTTACCTTACTTTTTTTTTGTTGTTTGATATACCTCTCTACTGTGTGCTGCATTAACAGATGTTTAGATTTTAACTCGGGTGACCAGTGTATCCATCAGGCATGATTTTTCCTCTGGAGCGGTACTGATGAATGCAGTCATGCTTCAGGTTGCCTTTCTATTTTGCAGAGAATCCCAATGAGCCTTGAAAATTAAGTTTCTTTCAGTACCTAGAATCCAGCCTGCCACACTGCCTCAAAATGTCTTTGAGGAAGTTACAACAGAAGAATCACCCTCACTTTGAAGTTTCACCAGAAGTTCTGGTTGTGACCATTGTTACTATTTTCAGGCCACAAACAATTGCGGAGTTTTATTCCGCCAGGGCAAGCAACAGCCGTGTTTCTTCGCTGAGGCAGTGGTTCAAAATGCTCTGGTTACGTGTTGCAAAGCACCGAATCCTTACAGCCTCGCTTGCTGCCACGTGTTTGTTCGAAAAGGGTGCAAATTAATAATCCATCGGTGTATTGGTGATGCCGGTTCAAGAAACAGAGGCTTGGTCTCAAGCACAGCTGCTCAGATCTTTGTTGTTCCTCTTCTCATCAACCGCTCTGATGCGACTACTTGTTGGACCTTTTTCAGAAGGGGAAGAGGTGCAGAGAAGGAAGAGGTTTCACCTCAAATCATTTTCTTGATCTGGTTTTCACAAATAACTGCGTCAGCCCAGCAAAGAAGGTCACAAACTATAGATTGGGAATCAAAATGACTAGTTAAGGCGGGAAAGGGAAGAAACCAGACCAGTTTTGCCACCAAAGAAAAGACTGGGCGTAACTACACCCAGTCATCAATGGGTAGCTTTATCTCAACTGACTTTGTCAGGCTGGGCATTGTCTCTCCTGCTGCAGGCAGCATAAAGTCTGAACCAACTCCCAGCTGTGGGCTCTGGCTCATTTGATAGAAATGCAGTCATGTCCACACCTCACGGGTATAAAATCGGCAAAGGTGAGGAACTAGGTAATGCAGAGGTTGTGGGTGCCTGCTCAGAGGTGCCTGCAGTTCTGAAGTGGCTGGAGACACCTCTCCTTCCCTGGTACAGAAGCACGGCACTGAAGTATTTTATTACCATTTTCAATGCTCCTGATTAAAGCATACTTTTTGCAAACATTCCAACATTTGATTTCTACTTATATGAATTACCATGGAAACTAAACTTTTATTGGGCGTGCTTGCGTACTCAGGGGAGAAGAATTTTAAAAGCCGCTATGATATGCAATACAGTTGATGTAGCTGTGCAACTGCCATGAAAACAGTTAAAGCTAGCTAGGTGGACTGCTGAACCCATCCAAGACTTGTAGCTCCAGTACAAGTTTCCATACCCTTTTTCATGACTTTCTTTAATAGCAGTATTGTTGCTTTTGTTCCAACAAGAGTTTTCAGCTCTTCAGTTTTTTGACGTCTCACTTGTTTCCTAATTTTTAAGTATTTCCTACTCATAAAATAGCCAAGAGATTATTTTTTGTTGTTGTTTTTAAATTCCCAGACTCTTGCCTGTTAGACATTCCAACTTATCAAGTTATTTTAGGACTTCAGCTATGGCTGGTTTTGAGTACCTCTTGTCATTTTAGAAATAAGCTTTACTCCTTATTTTTCTCTCCTTTGCTGCCAAGAAACGGATGACACTGACTCAGATAAAATTTTCCCGGCATACATGTATGAGGGGAAACACATGCTGTGCCTGACCCAGCTTTGCTGCCGCTTCACCTACTCTGTAGGAGCTAACTAAAGGAACATTTCAGCCGGCATACTGAAAATCCTTCAGAGTAACTGTTTAACCACAAGTGCAAGGTTACTCTTTTCCATACTATTAGGTATCATTTCCCCTAGGGAGATTTTTTGCCAACGATTACTTACAGTTTTCCCACTTAAAAGGGAAAGGAAGATCACGTGAGACGAAGGGAAGGTTTGCTGGTTTTGGCTCTGGCTGTGGCAGGGTTAAAAGTCATTCTCGATTCTTCCAGCTGTGAGCATGTTCTTAACTCTGCATTCATTACACGTATGTACCTTTATTATTTTAACTGCCTGCACGCCTTCTTGCTTGTCCAGTGAACAAAACAGAAGAGCCAGGTTCAACGTTAGTAGCAATGAAGCACCCGAACCTTTGTGGAGGCATCACAGAAGAAGAGCTCATCTACTTTCTGGCCTACTCATTAGTCTCAAAGGCTTGTCTTTTTATATGTAAACTACAGGAGCCAGCAGGATAGCCAAGGCCATTTCTTCTTTTTTAATATTCTCTGGTTCTGTGGGTGTTACTAAGCAGATTCCAGATTTTAATGAGTTATTACAAAGTTTAGATTGCGGTGAAGTAACGGTTTTAGCCAAGTAAAATTTCCCCTGGAAAACACAAGGCAGGAACTGGATCACAGCGAACCCCGTCTCCCCATGGCGGATGGGAGCAGTCAGCGATCGCGGCAGAGGTTTCCATCTGCCGAGTGCCGTGTGAGCTTCGACTCATCCCGCAGCACCTCCCGGCACTGCGAGCCCCGAATTTCCTCTTTGGGGAACAAGACGGGGAAAGGTAGAGTGATGAGGCCGCACAGCACAAAACAAGATCGCTCTGCAGGATAGCCTGGCTCGCCGCCCTGAGCGCAGTCCTCCAGGCTGGCTCGCATCTCTCATCGCTGGAGTTTTCCTTACCAAGCCAACGCTATACGTGCACTCGGAAAGCAAAGGTTCATTATAGCTTCCCAGCATCCATGGATCCTGTGGGTGGGATAACACCTCCCACAGAGGCTCCTCGCCCGTTTTGTTTTCCGTGGTGGCAGCTGCAACCCAGCGGTTAGCCTCGCTGCCTCTGCCACCGAGCACCTCCTGAGCAGGGACCCCTGAAGGGGTCTGGATCAGCACCCCCAGCCGCTCGCCAAGCACGGGATGCTGCTCGGGCAAACACACTGTGCTGTGCCTGTGTTGGTTTGCACGCTTGCTTTGGTTTGCACGCCCCACCAGCGAGGCCCCGCCGGGGTCACCAGTCTGCTCCCCAACTCGGGACAGCGAAATGCTGGTGGTGGCGGCTGCCACCTGCGTGTGTCCTTCGCTGATGTGTGGGACCTGGATAGGGGTCTTTGGGCGGTCCTGTGTACCTATACACATATATATACGTATATATAGGCACACAGACACAGGTGCGTGGCTGTGTCAGGTGAGGCCAAACTGCAGGCAGGCTTCTGGCAGGCGGCGGCAGGGTGTGACTCCCGGGCTGGGGTGAGCCGCAGGGACACCCCACCGGGGCAGGGGGGCAACCTGGCTCTCTTTCGGAGTTGGGAGGGCGGAGGGCAGCCCCCTCTCCAACACGGCTCCGCCGGGGATGAGGAGGAGGAGGAGGAGGTGGAGGAAGGGCACAGGTAAACGCACCGGCAGCCCCAGGCAAGGGAAACCCTGCCCACGCCCTGCCAGAGCCGCCCTGTTGCTCAGCTAATCTCACGGGCAGGAAATTGCCTCACCATTCACATTTA
>VWZZ01007020.1:59704-71267 GCA_013399095.1 Psophia crepitans | reverse complement strand
GGGTGTCCGTCCCCGCGCGTCTGAGGCGCGGGAGGAACCGCGGGGCTCGGCTCGGTTTGGTTTTCCATCGCCAATCATCTACCTGGTGGAGGGGAAGGCGTAGGACAGGGCTCTTTGTCCGCGCTTCTTTGTTAGGCTGGTGGCTTTTAAAAAGCCTCCTGCGGCTGTGCGGAGGCTGCTGTGCCCAGCGGAGACGGGTTCCTCCCAGGGCTGAGCTGGTGATGGATGCCGGCTCGGCATCGCTGGGGTTTAGCAACAGGAATCCGGCATCACGTCTGATTGGCTTGCGGAGACCGGAGGGTTTGGGCTCGATCTCCCCCTGACAGGTTTAGAGCCCGTAACTCGCCCCTCGTGTAGCCCTGTCAGCCGCCGGGGCCGGGCTGTGTGCGGCGGGGCCGCCCGCCCGGAGGTGAGTTCGGCTCGGAGACCCGGGCGAGCCCTCGGGAAAGCGCCCTGCTGCCCGCCGGCGAACGGGGGCACGGTCTGGAAAGCAAGAGCCCCCGCTCCGTCTCCTGCCGCCGCGAAGCTGCCTGAGGAATTTCCCCATGTGCAGAAGGGTAAACAGACTGGCTGTGCTTACATAAAAGCTCGAGAGATGGGCTCCGCGCCCCTGCCGCGGGGTGCTCGTGGTGCCGGTGGGATCTCAAACACATGGCTTTTGTCACCAGTTCCTTTCCCCCCAAATGCTCCTCTTGCCAACGTGTCATCTTGTCTGCGCGCCTTGACTCCACGCGTCCCCGAATCCTCCGTGTCTGCGTCTCCAGGGTGGCTGGGGGGACGCGTTGCCAGTCAGAACATGGTGAATGTTTCATCTCAGTGCCACACCTTCCCTCCCTGCTGGGAGAAGAGAGAGACACAGACAGCTTTGCAAGTTCTCACATTTGGAGATCTTCTCAATTTTTCCTTTCTCTGTGTTCTCATGGATAAGGTCCCCAAAGATAAGGGATTAATATGGAAAAGAAAGGAGATGGGAGGAGGTAGGGCACGGTAGTGCCAAACGGGATCGTGAAGGATGGGGATGGGCTTGCTTTCCCACAGCAGAAGGAAGCAACGTAGAAGAGAAAGGAGATGAAGTATCAGAAGATGGAAGAGTGTCCACCTTTGCTGTCAAGCTGAACTGAGAGGGTTACAGAAAGAGGTTCTGTCAGGGCACTGGAATGGTAACACCGTGGCTTTTCCAGAGCCGATAGTACCGTTTTTGTTCATTTTGCACAGTTTCTTTTCCGCAACAGAAATGTATTTCCCTTCCATTTTGACAAATGCTAAATTGACTCTTTTGTGTGTCCAGGCTTTTGCTGAGGGAGTGGAAATCCTTGGCAGCAACCAGGACAGGAAGAGTAGTCATTTTTTCCCATTTTTTCCCGTATCAGTTACTGTCTGTGCTTATCAGATACAAGTAGCAACCAGCTCCTTGAAAGTATGCAAAGGCAACAGCTGACCATTGTTGGGAAGGAAGAAAGTCGAGCATGAAAAATTTGGAGTATTTTGGTTTTAGATAGGAAACAGAGGATGGGTGAGGTGAAGATTGCAGGTCCACCTTGAGGCCAGAGTTGGATCAGAAGGACCAAAGGGGTTTGGATGGGAGGAACTTGCCTGTTTTTTCCACTTGAAAATCCAGAGAAAAGCTGAAATAATGAAAGTGTGCATGTGTGGGAAGTGCTGGTGGTTGTTTATGAATGAATTAATCCTGTGTTCACTGCACGTGGAGTGCATTCTCTCCATTTTCATTTGTTAGAACAAACGGTTAATTCTGATGCGCAGTAACTGCCAGCGCAGCAAACAGCGCTTCCCATTGAACTAACTGAACAGCTGTAAGATGATGCCGTGTTTGGGGTGTTCAGAGCAGATGCTGTTCATTTAGATTTTGTTTTAGGCCTCTGGGGCACATCCAAGATGCCATGAAAATCCAGGGGGAGTTTTACCCTGCAGAAGGTCCTCCAGAGACCGCAATATAGGAGCAAACTCCGTAAATATGACCAGGCTTGTTTTTCTCTCACTCAAATCCCATGCAGGTGGGATCAGTTTTTAAGTGAACCATCTTATTTAACTTCCTCAATTATATTAAATGGTGTAATTGCAGGTATAATACCTGTATTCATTGCTTGGGGGAACATAGTCCCGGGACTTGCTGATAAATGCTGCCCTGCATTTGCGCAGGCGGGCCCATGGCTTGGTAGCCCAACAGCCATGGTGGGTGCCTCTTGAGCTGTCGCTGTCACGATGCGGTTTGCCAAGCAAGCGTCATGAGAAGCATTTTGTCTGGGGGCATGCTCGGTGTCCTGAGTGCTGGAAGATGAAGAAGCGTTAAAGAGCTAGAGGGGATGTTTGGAAATATGGGGCAAGCGTCTCGGGGAGCAGACAAACTGAGGAGAAATGGGCAAGCGAAATAAGAGAGACAGAAGCTGTCAGAATAAGTGGGCACTGGAGGGAGCTGATTAACCAAAGGAAGTGACAGGCACAAAGTGGCAGCGAAAGAAATCAGCACAGAGGAAAGCAGATCGTGGGCAAAGGTTGCCTGAGAGAGTGGGAAAATGCAATAGGCAGGAAAAAAATGGTAAGGACATCCAAGAAAGCAAAAGAAAAAAAAAAAAAGGGGGGTGTTCTGATTAGTTTTTCTGGCTGCTTAGATTTTCTGGAACTTACCTACCTGCCGTGTATGGCAAGCTCTCAGGGAATTTGTTAGGGGCAGCCTAGAGGCACGTTTATTACATCAGGTAGAATGAGAAAGGAGAAACTTTTCTTTAGGAACTTTCTGCTCTTTTGCAGTGAGAATTTCTGCTCCTGTACAGTATGGATTTGGATTCATACTGTTTTTCACTCAATGCCCTTCCTGAAATTTTAGATTAAGAAAGTGTGTATTTCCTGGACTTCACAAGTGAGAGCTATGTTCATCTAGAATACTTATGTACATTTATTGCTGCACCAGCTATGTTGTTTGTTTTGGGTTTTGTTAGCCTACACAATGAGATATAAGCAATCAATCACAGTCCACCAGCAGAGCTTTCTATTTACCATATCCGTGTGAATTTGTTAAGTCTCGATTTGTAAATCTTTTGAGCATGCTCACACTTTCTATAGGAAAGGAGTTAATGACACACTGTCAGAACAATACCAGGGAGCTCGTCCCTAGTGTGAGATGGATCAGTTCTTGGGTCAGATAACTGACTCTTGGCTACCAGAAGGGTACCACAGTAGAGCAGAGGAGTATGACTTGAGGTTGGCTTGTCCTCTGCCAGCCCTGTTTTTCCACCATGAGGAAAGGAGTTAATTGTTTTGACAGAAATATTTTCTAAGTTTCTGCCCCTTGGTGGCTTTTGTTTGGGCAGAAAAGAATTAACTCTCCTTCTCACCTCAACTTCTCTCAGTGAACTAGTTCAGATGAAACAGTGGTTTGTGTGACTGCAAAATATGGAGGAGGCAGCGATGTGTGCTAAAATAATGCGGTTTGAGTAGGTGGCCTAATCTCTTGTCCTACCACATGCATAGGAATGAGATTATATTCATTGAAATGTGTACTTGACCAGTTTCAGTTCCAGGTAAGAGTAGGTATTACGGCACAAAACTTAAAAAGCTTCAGCATTTTCCTCCGTCATTTTTATTTGGATGCATTCATCAGTCAGTGTCTCTTATGTCAATAGTTTAAATCTCAATTTATAGTCACCAAACTATAGTATTTACATGGTAATGAATGTTTTCATTTTTGATACACGTTTAAAATTGTCAGTTGTCATGACCTGATTAAAATGATTAAATGGTTTCCATCTACTGGAAAGAGCAATTGATTTGACAATGCCTACAACGTCAGTCCTTATCAAGTAGGAGAGAATCATGCTTATACAGTAGGACAGAATAATTAAAAATGTCATATTTGGGTGCAAGTTTAGGAGTAGTTGGGGTAGTTATTCCAGTAAAATAGAGGTGGTTTATGAGAGGAACAAAGTCATATAAGGTGTTTTCTGTTGTTGCATTGCCCTTTTTCTGCTCCTTCTCCAACATCCAACACGATAATTTCTCAGAGGAAGAGATAAGCTGTCAGAGCGGCTTCCTCTGCCGCTCCCTTTCCCATATCGGAAACCTGCAGGATTACGAGGGAGTCATTTAGTCAAATCTGATTCACAGATATTTTATTTTTAATTTATTTAGCGTTGGTGAAGGTGCCAAACTGAGCTTTGTGAACTAAAACACCCTACTCCTGTAACCAGACCTTGTGCTCTCTTGCACCACAGGAACCAACGTATTACGGGAGCTGTATCGTGAAAAACCAGGGACTGGGCAGATTTCAGGGCTCTGCCGGCCGGAAATTAGCTGTAGCTTGGGGTCTAGTATATTGTGTTGTGGGGGAGGGGGAGGAAATGGAGAAGGATGTTTAAGGCGACCTTTAGATAACAACCTTGCCGAGCTCCCTGGATTTTGGCAGAGATGGCCATGCCCTCTCTGAAGGATGTGTCCGTTTCCTGGTTTGTGGGTGCAGGATCTCCGGCAGGTTATGCAGGTGCCTTTCTGTCAGTGTATGGCTTTGGTTTGACAGTAGGCTTTAAGGGGCTGGGGAAAGAGGGATTTACTCTTGAGTGGTTTTGGAGGTAAACTATAGGTCCCGATCGGTTTTATTTTCCCATCAGTTTGAGCCTATCAGGAGTTTTGTTTGTAAACAAACAAACGAAGTCAGGAAAAAAGCCCCTGACAGGCTTGATTTAATCAGAAGCAAGTACATTGTCCTCAGATTATGCAGGAAGAAAGTAAATCAGCTCTGTAATGGAGCAGTCCTTTCACGCACGTAGGTGTGCTACACTGTGGGAAAGTTAAACCTCTGGGCACCGAAGCCATCGGCGCTCATTCACCAAATGTAGTTCAGGGTGGAAAAATTTAGGAGGCTTTCTTGCCTCCAGAACAGCCTGCGTTTTATTTGAGCAGATGAAATAGACCCTAATAATTTGAAAATCTTGTTTCAGAACAGATGAAACTCTAATGATAGTGTGTGGACTGTGGCAATGATGGGGTTGTGTCTTCGCCCTCTGTCAGTTGGGGTTTCCGTGGGTGGCTGCACAGTGCTGTAGGAGTTTCTGAAGAGACGTGTCAGAGACAGGAGGGGGCACGGGAGCTGCCGGGAGCCACTGGTGATGTTTTGTGAGAAACTGGAAATGAAGAAACAATGAAGTGCAGAAAAGCCTTCAAGGAGAGATGGCTAAATTTAAGAACTTTGTTTAAAATTAACTGTTTATTTTCAGTCAGAGGAGCACTTTAGCTGTGCCTGAGGCATTGCAGCCGACTCAGCTGGGGATGTGAGAGCAAAGCGGGTGCCGTGGCAGGCTCTGTGGAAGGGAGGTGGGTATCAGCCCAGGCAGAAGTGAAGGAAGGGCAGAGAAACCACGTGACGAGAAAAGGTTGCCCTAGATGTGGGGACTAATGCTGGGTAGAGCTCTACCTGCAGCTTGGCTGAGCTGCAGCTCTATGGTCCTGCACCAAGGGAAAGGAGTTTTTACTGTCAAGCCACCCTGTGGCTTATGATATCTGAAAACTGGAATCTTTTGTTTGACTCGCTGCCTGTTTGAGTCGTGAATCACTGTTTCTTCTGGTCGTTAGTGAAACAAAGCTTAATTTGGCCTGGGCACTGTAGAGATGAAACACGATTGGTAATGCTGTATACATTCACTTCAGATGACTTTATAAATCCCAGATGAAATCATTTTGCTTCGTTTCAGCCAAGGCAGAGCGCGGCATGTGCTCTGTAACAAGAGTCAGCCTGGCTGGTTGCTGGATGAGGCCCTGCATAACCCTCATCTGAAAGAATATGATTACATGAGAGCACATAAACTGTTGATTTTGAGCAGTTCATTTGCTCAGCTCATTAATTCATTAATTCTTTCTTGTTTATGCTCACAGCAGAGTTTTAGAAAGTTCTTCCCCCAAAAAACTCCAATTATTGCTAGGTGATGACTTCTCTGATCTCTCATCCTCAAAGAAGAGACATGTGTAATGAATTCTCAAACTTGAACTGAAACCATATAAATATTTAACCTTAAAGACAGTCTTCCTTTCAGCTATTAGCAAACCCAGGTATTCACCAAACTGAACTGAAGATTGAATTTTCAGCTGCATAGAAATCCCTCCCTCTCAGCTGTTCTCTCCTTGCTGTTTGTCACATTGATGAAGTGGTAGACATCTTCTTATGAAGTAGAAAGGATGAGGTTTTTTGGGATCTTACTGATGATTTTAACCATAATGCAGCAATGCTAGACATGCAGGAAATCTAATTTTATCTTTTCCTTTTTTTTTTTTGTAAGCAACCCCTTCTTCTGCCTTTTAATTCCAAATTGTCTATATTTTAGGGTATTTTGATGATATAATTATACTTCTGTTACAGAACAGCGTGAAATGTTGAGAGTCAGTAGTTTTCTGTGTCAAGTTGAACATGTCCGGTAAAGTTAAATTTTTGTTTCTTTTCTGGGGAGCTCTGGGCTGCAAGCGCAGTATTTTTGCTAGCGAATACACAAGCAATATGCCAGGATGGCAACACAGCAGCGATTTTAACAGGGTTTCTGCCCTGGTCCTTCACATTTCGTAGGCAGGCAAAAGGCAGAGAGGCCGTTCGATGAGTGGGAGAACTGCTGTTAGCTCTTGCTGGGGTCAGCTGCCTGTCGGCTGCAGACCTGCCAGGGGTCCACAGGCAGCACCCCCAGCCCCAGTCCTGGCAAGGAAGGTGCCTGGGATGCTACACAGATTTCGAGTCTGAAGGATGCAGGACAAGCTGGAGGGAATTAGGGAAGGAGTCTTTCCTTGGGGTGGAAGACCCAGTGGGGGGAAAAGGATAGTAAGCATTCCATGTCAACAAAATAACCTGTTCAGCAAGAAACTTGGGTTGGAAAACTGTCTGCTGTCCTGACTGTTTCCCACCACCTGCTCTGGAGAACTTCAGTCCTGTGGTACTGGAGAGGGTAGACATGGTGAGTAAGGTCCCCCAAGAGGTATGGCTCCTTCCTCACCCTGCCACCTTGGAGAGCAGAACCGTTTTTGGGGAATGGTAGATTGTGGGCTCTTGGCGGAGGCTGTCAGGATGAAGCTCATCTCTCCTCTTAAGAGTGAGAGATGACCTCTGCAGAGAAAGAAAAAGCACTGCAAAATGAGACCAGTGCAGGAGAAATCCTGGGGGAGCGGAGTGGATGGATGGTTCCTGGACCTGGCAGGCGAGCACATTCTAGGGTGCAGGTGAGGGAGAAGGCAGAAGTCATGGTGAAGGAGCTTCCCTCAGCAGGGGTTAGCAGCCAGCTGCCTTCTCCCAGGGCTGTCCTCCCAGGAGAATACTGTGAAAAAGCATGGCACAAAGTCTTTGCAGGGGAGACCTGAAATGTTGCGGCTGTGATGACTGCAGTTAATTAAATAGGTGACTCGTCTCTAGCCAGCCCCAGACATCTGTCTCCATTCTTCACTTGTTTTTCTGCCGCATTTCTATTTGCTTGTCCAGAGTTAAAGCCCAGAGGACGCTACAGATGGTCACCATTAATTTTGTCACTTGATGCAGGTTTTTTTAAAGCTTTTTTGTCGACCTTTTGAAAACAGATGTGTGTATAAAAAAAAAAAATAAATCTTTTTATAGAACAACTCACTAGAGGTCTTGTATTTGGATTTAGATTTAATTTTAGTCTTTAGTAGCGGGGATTTAATTTTGGTGTTTCTTTTAAGCCAAGTCTCATGTAGCCATATCGACTTTTATTTTTTTATTTTTTTTTTAATAAACTTTAAAGAATCTCTGTGCATTCCTAGTCTGGCTTCTTTGGAACCTCGGAAATCATTGCATGCCAAAACATTTTCCGTGTTTTGGATAGCGTACCTGTTTTTACATAGGTTTCTTTGTGATTGCAGGATGCTGGTGTTGCGTAGGCTGGAACTGGGCTACTGGCTTTCAAAAGTAGCCTTCTGTAGAGAGATCCAACCTTGTTAATGATTTCTTAAGGAAGTCACAGGAATGCAGATAAAACTCACGAGCTGTGATCAGTAACTGCCTGCACCGAGTCAGGATCATAGATAATAGCTGATTATCAAATCAGATTATATGAACTTTTCAAGTGATAAAACACCTGTAGTCAGGTTTTGGGGTTTTTTGTGTTTTTTTCCACAGTCTCCACATTAAGCATAGAGTGCCCTTTCCAACATATTTTGACATATTTCTTTTTGAGTTGTCTCTGGAAAATTTAGCATAAGAAAATGCAATCTTGGTCTGTATTGTACACTTGAAAAATGTTCTCAGAATACACTTCTTAATGCAGCATCTTTTTTCTTTTGTTACTTTATTTGCAGGTCAAAATTTAATTGGCTCACCCAAATTAACGTTGTATTAACCAACCTCTAGAAGACAAATATGATGCCGAACAGAAGTAACCTCTCCTTTCAGAGTGTCGGATCAGGTAATCAATTAATAAAAATGAAATTTGCTTGTAAATGTACAGAGATCTCTCAGGATTTGTTATCGATTTTGGTCCTTTAATTCTCCGGATACATGGAGAAGATCAACGCTCTGTTCTTGTTCCGTGTCTAACTCCATTTACCAGCCAGAATAAGGCCACAGCTGGATATGCCGCAGCCAGCCAGCCCTCCCCCCATCAGTTTCATGCCTGCCTGGAATAGATATTAGTGACCCCCAGCTAAACAACTCTGGAAAGGAAGAAAAGGAAAGGAATGAGGGGAGAAAAAAAAGAAAATAAAAAAACAGCCGAAAAAGGAAAAAAATTCCTTCTGTATAGCTCCAGGCAGTAAATACTTTGCTAACCAGAGGAGCCTTGCGCTGTGTGCTGAAGGTTCCTGACCAGAAGCTGGGACTGACCTGGATGCAGGATGGGTTCGGAGCACACCGTGTGCCGGAGCCTCCGACTCTGGTCCCTATAAGTGTATGCGAAGGCAGCGGTGGCCAGGATGTGTAACGCACCCTGGCGTATTCTTACAGTCTCATCCCAAATGTTGCCCTAAAAATAAACAAAACAAACAAGATCTGGTTTGTGGGAAGCAGCTACGGTTCAGCTAAACATGTGCTGTCAACCAGTTGGGATTTAACTGTATGATTGCGGGCACTGCGGTGCTGGAACCCAAAATGCAGAACTGGCATAAGGTGTAGTAGAGAAAAGTTGAATCCGAGTGTCTACATGAAGGTATCGTGACCTTTTCTTACTGTACTTGTTTGGATTTCAAGTACAATGAACCCTTCATTGCTGTGGTGAACAGGCCTGAAAGTTTCCATGAGCTAACTTGTTTTTTGGCAAAAGCGTCCAGTCTTTGTAGGATTAAATATGCCCTACTGGTGTTGCAAGGGAGTAATAAACAATTATTAATGTCCTATTAATGTGTCTGCTAAGCTATTTATATAGGGGCCAGTGGAATTTATGCAAAAACATTTGGACTGAAGCTGTGTTTGGGCACAGCTGTGTTTGATATGAGATTAGCTTTAAATTTTAAGAGAGATTTGAAAGAGTGTAGGAAAAAGAGAGGTGGAGGTGGAAGTTAGGTTCCGTTCCACAATGGAAAGCTAAGTATACAAGGCATATACCCTGTGCTTTATGTCTGTGCTCTTAAATAACTTTTACATCTTGTTGTTCTTCCTTATAACGCCGCTAATATGATGAATGCTTAATCTTTTCCAGATGATTTTGTCTTGTCCTGAAGAGTTCTGTTGAACGTGGGTCATCACATTCCTCCTTCTGTTCATTTGAACTTCTTCATTGCTGTTCATCAAAAGTTGTGAAAGTAGCTAAAAAATGTCAAGTAAAATGCCACATTATAAGAAACTGCAGTTTCATTGCCTGTGGCAGTGATGGTCTCCTGGCAAGCTCTGTGAACTTTCTGGTTCAAAGGCAACTTAGGTAGTGGTATCATCATAACATTTTAAAAATATAGCAAATAAAATCACGGTCAGCACAAAAATACTAAATTCTGTGTAGCAGCAAACCTGAGGCTTGGCTCTGAAGCTGCAAGTTCATGTTTTTGGGCACTTGCAGAGCTTGTAATTAGCATATGCTTAGCCAGATCCACTATGCTCAAGAAGATGTTTGATTTAGTGTGATTTTTTTCCCCTGTAATGCTGATTCCTTTTCTTTTTTGTCTATTTGATTATATCATTAATGATAGTTACTTTTGTTCGTAAACTTAGGGGTTTGTTCCTTAAGAATTGAGGAGAACATGTTATTACACGCTTAGACTTACTACAGTTGACATAGAGTTTCCAGAAGCCTGTGGAACAGAGGTCTATTGAATGATGCCCTGGCCAGGAAGGAATTCCAGGTGTTTCTTTGTTTTGTTAGCAAGGAAGGTCCCAGAAATGAGGACCCGCTCAGAGAGTGCACTGCCACCTTCCACCAGATAGCTGAACCTCATGATCCTCACTGAAACTGAATCATCTCAGCTCTGCTCTGAAGCTGTGGTGGGGAGCAGGAATCCAAATTTTGTGCCTAGGTTCGTGTAATTGTCTGAAGTGGTGCCTGGAAGAGGATTAAAGTATTGCCTCCAAGGATTTTTAAAGTATTTCACGCATTCGGATGTTAGGTTTTCCTGCTGAGTGACAGGCTGAGATTAGGTTTCTCACGAGGTGGTTGAAGTCGCAGGTGAAATGTGACCGAACCAAGAGTAAATCCCAGATTTGACCCTTATTTTCAGAAGTAACACTCTGTGGCACTGCAGGAGCTGACAGTGATTGCTTTATTAGTTTGAAGCACAGCTTAGCACATCCAAGGAGCTGCTGTAAATGTTAATGGTGCCATTTCTACATCAGCTGAGGTCTAAGTGCAAGCCTGCTGGGGGTCCTGTTTGTCTCCTGCAGTGACTGATGCTGTCAGGAGCTGAATTCCTTTCTCTGCTTTTGGCAAAATGGGTCTCAGAACTGTAGGCTGGAGCTTGACGCGTTGTTTAACAGTAACATCCACTGCAGCAAAGGCTTTTTCCTTCAATGTTCTCTTCCAGAACAAGCGTTAGGACCTGGAACATTAAACCCCTTTTTTAATGGTCATGTGATGTTGTTGTTTTGAATGAAGTCACGAGCCTAGCGTTATACTTCCTTAAGGCTATCTTTTAGCTAAAGTGCTCTTTGCCTATGTAGTTACAGCTTTGTATTTTAAGAGCACTGAGCTGAAACGCCTTGAAAACAGACCTTCGTTTTTGTACTTTTTTCCATGACAGTTTTCATGACAGTCCACAATGTAAGCAGAAAGGTGACAAACTCTTACTGAGCTTTGAACTGAGCTCATAAGTATATTTGGGCTCGGATGCACTAAGTGCACAGTTTAAAGAAGAGATGGTCCAGAGCAGTATCTTACATTCTGTATCCTGAGCCCTGGGAGACCTGTGTTCAGTTCTTTGCTCTGTTATTGACTTTGCATCTTCTCCGTGTAGCTCAGGTCCTCAGCTGTAAAACATCAGGGCAGCAATGCTTCCTTACCTCATGGACATCTTGAGAGGCTCAGGTTTATAAAGGCAACGGACAGGACACCACAGAAGGAGTTTAGCCTCTTTCCACCTGTGTTGCTGATTTGTAGTACAAGTTTGGTGATCTCCTTCTAGCCCCTCCCCTTCCTTTTTTGGTTGTTTT
>VWZZ01007020.1:177-59697 GCA_013399095.1 Psophia crepitans | reverse complement strand
TACCCTCCTTTGCTTAATCATCTGATACACATTCATTACAAGTACAGTAATTATTAGAAAAAGTGGTTATTTTCACGCTAATGTGCAGGCATGCACACACAGGAGGCTACTTACTTATTTGCTAAAACTTTTTTTCTTGTTTTTTCTTCCTTACAGATTCCAGTAAGATTATGGCAGACTATAGCCACACACAAAACCAGATGGAATTACAAAGTGCTGGTTTGGGAAAGGGTTCTGTGGCGAATTCCCTTGAAAATGGTCTCCAGGATATTATAGAAAACCTCAACCCGAAGAAATATTCATCAACTCTCAAATTTAAAACAAACGGGGACTATGCTGGCTCTTATTTAACCCTTTCACAACCTATGCCAGTTAAACCCAATCCTTCCTCTAGTGTTAAAAATACACACTCTGTTACCAAAATTCAAGGAGGCAAGCAGTTCCCCTGTGAAAGTCCGTATCTTCCAGATAAAAGTATCTCTGTAAAGCATTTGGGTTCCGTACCGGGCACATCTCCATCCCTCAGTGGGTACAGTTTAGGAAAGACAGACTTTGATATTCATGCCAGCAGAGAAAACGACAAATCCCTTGGACACATGGATAAGTTTCACTACTCAAAGTACAGTCAGAAAAACAAATCCTATGACAATGTCTACTTCCCGGGGATGCTGGAGATGAAGAAGATCTCGGGCTCTCTCCTTACCATGTGGAATGGAAGCTCGGGGAACGAGCTGATGATTTCACCTGCTAGCAATTCGGGGGCAGCCAGCATGCCTTCTAGCCCAAAGCAAGGCAGGAGGATGAATATTGAAGACAGCCTGGCCCTTCACATAAAACCAGTTAAACACAAGGATGTGATGATGGAAACTCTAGGTTCACGGCCCAGGAAATACTCCAGTGGATCTCTAAGTCATATGGGAATGTACAGTCGTTCCCTACCCAGACTTTATAAATCAACAGAAAGCCAACTGGTGCCATTAAGTTTGCCCCCCAGAAGCTCTCTGGGTAATACTAAAAGGAAAAAACTTGGAGAAAAAGATCTACCTCAGAATGCTTTAGATGCCGATAATTACCTGAATTTTTCTTCTTGCAGCTCAGGGGTTTCACCACATGCAAACTCTGTTTCTGGGAGTAATTCCTATGTCAGTTCAACTCTCAGTGTTCCTGCAAGCCCTCGAGTTGCTAAAAAAATGCTTTTAGCCCCTTCTTCCCCATATCTTTCTGATGATTTTGATAGACTTGGACTCTCAGGAACAAGTCCCAGTAGTTCTTTCTCCCCAGTGGATTTTGACAGGTCATTCTCAATCCGAAGAAACCTTTCCACCAGTTCCGTGGAACTTGATGACCCAGATCTGGAAAGTTACAGACAGACACCAAACTCACTGCAAACGTCCATGCGGGAGCGGAAGAACAGCATTAGCTCCATTTCGGGACGAGAAGACCTCATGGACTATCACAGGAGGCAGAGGGAAGAGCGGCTTCGGGAGCAGGAGATGGAACGGCTGGTAATTTTTTCTCTTCCTCTTAGTTTTTTTGTGGCAGTTAGCATTTGCAAAACTTCCATCCCAGATTTAGCCATCAGGAGGGTACAGCAAAGCATAAGCTGCCATGTTTTGAAATTCAAAGGCTGCCTGTTTCAAATGCCTTGTTTATTATTGCAGTCCATGAAGCTAATGTTTAAGTAGCCTGCTGCTGTAACAGCTTGGATAGACAGTACCATTCAACCATCTTAAAAAAAATAATAATAATGTTAGAACCCACGTAAATTGCGTCAGTCATCCTGTGGGCTCTGTTAAAATGTCTACCTACATAAAACCCACAAATTGCACTGCAGGGATCCAGCACTTTTTGTTTTGGATGATGACATTGGTTTTGTGGTAAGTGGGTAAAAAACTGAGACTCCGTGATAAACTGCTCAGTTGCGTGTGCGTTGTGGTGCTGAGTCAGGTATACGCTGGTGTAGGTTCAACATCCATCATCAGAGCTTTCTCTGCTTGGTTGTGGTTTCTCCTTCTGAGTATTTTCATTAACGTACAGGCCTCCTTGCTTCTCCCCCTCCCGAAATGGAGAGTAGTAGAGAAGGATAGAGTTTCTCTCTTTGTCTCTAGTCAACGTAAAGCTGTTTGGGATTAAGCTTGGTAGTAAAATGTTATTTATGTTTTATTGAAAAGATTTTTGGGTAGGAAAGAAAAAACGTCTTCAGAATACACAAAAATGGTTGAAACTGTCTCTGAAAGGATACTTGGTGTTTCTTTGAAAAGCTTTCTCACTGGCTTCAAGAGTCTCTGACCCTACTAACATGCGTTTGTATTGTACTGATTTTATCGTCCACATAGAAACTGAGGCCATTATACGGACCAGTTTGTATCACTGAGCCTCAGATTTGAGGCACAACTTCACATTTGTGTGCTTTAATTCACATCTCCATGGATTTGGGCAGAAATGGGGATAGAATACTCTTAAACCTGTCTGCACGCAGACACAGCAAGCATATAGGGGAGTTCACTTCCCGGGCAGGCCAGGGTGAAAAGCCATGGGGAAGCGGGAGCAGGGGCTGCCGTCAGGGACCACCAGCAATGGTCCGGCACCTGTGCAGGGCCGCCGCTCCCATTTCTGGCCGCACCTGCGAGCTGGTTCAGCTGAAGGATTGTAACCCGTTGAGATGTCTCCCTTCCATCTCACCTACATCCTTGATGCAGGTTGGTGAGGAACCTGTTAGGCAGGCAGGAGCCTGCCTTTTTATCCATAATCCGCCCAGCGCTGTACCCTGAGATACGTGCTCCTGATTTGCAAGATGTGAAAATGTTCATCTTTGCCTGCTCAGGGCCAGGGCTCTAGAGTCAAAGCATGGGAGTGAGGAGACAGCAGGCATGGCCCCTCTCTCCCCTCCTTGGTGAGTGGCAGGGTGTGTGCGCCCCCACCCTGCCTTGCCCCGTTTGCCCCCCGAAACCTCAGCCACCTCCCCTTGAGGTCCCCCTTGAAGCTGCTCCTGGGACAAGGAGGGCCAGCTGCAAGTGGAAGCGAGTGCACAGCTTAGAAAAGGTTGTTAGCTTGTGCACGCAAAAGCGGGAAGCGTCAGCAGAAATGCTGGCGGGTGCTTTATTTCTCTTCTTGCTTCCTTCTCCCTGCTGTTCCTCCACTCCCTTTGGAAATCTCTCTCCTCCCTCGTCCTGGCTTTTTGTGTGTGCAAAGTGGTGTTTGCTTCTTATCAGCGGGTTTTCCAGACAGTCATGCTGTAAAACCTGAGATAATCAGCCATAAAAGACAACGCTGTAGACCATATTTGTATTTCAAAGAGAACGGCTTTTTCTGTGGTAAGGGATGGGAGATAAGGGGTTGTTTCTGTATTTAGTAATGCTAAAAATTGTTCTGGTTTTATACTTGCATGTAATGACTTAATTATTTTTTCTTCACTCTCACTTTTTTTGCCGGAAAATACTTCAGTCGAGTCCTGATTCTTTAAGAAAGAGAACTTGCCTACTGTTTTTCTAAACATGTTAAAATTGTTGAAAAAGATGATATCTTGTGTGTTGCATATAATTTGAACATGGAGAAACTTCCTCCTGAGTTCTTTTTCCATTCGGGACCCTGCTCGATAATTTTATTTTTTTTTCCCCTTGATAGACCTATCTGGTGGAACAGTTCAATGTCAGGAGAAGGCCTGCTTTTGATGGTTTGAGACTCTGAAAAAAACACCATAAATAGGTTTTCAGATCTCTGAAAGAAGTAATATATTTAAAAAAAAATAAAAAATACTCCCCATATCAGCTCTTTGTACATTATTGCCCGTACTGGTTTGGCTTTGCTGTAGTTATGTCCTTCTGTGTGGGTCTAATCATGGGCCTGTCCAAACAGGGGTTTTATATACCCAGCCTGAGTTTCCAAAGAGCAGCCTTGTCTGATCTTGTGAAACATGGGATGGACAAAGGTTAGAGATCCAGGTCTGCTCAGGCTTTTTTTTTTTTTTTTTTTTTTTTTGTGAGAGGGGAAGGTCTGAGTAAAAAACCCAGCCAAACAAGCACCCATGGATAGCAAAACTGTACTGAGTAAAAGTCCACATGGAATAGATGGTAGGTAAATGGCAGGGGAAATGTGGTCCTTCCATGCACAAGTATTAGACTTCTATATTTTTGAAGCAAGATAGAGAGAAAAAAAGTCTAGGACAACTTAATCAGAAACATGAGCCTCCTCTTTAGAGGATTAGACAGCTCTATGGCCCAGGGAAGAAGTGGAAAGCATCTTTCTTTGCACCAGCACTGCCCCTGTAGTTATCCTGCTGGCGCAGAGCGGTTTTGAGGTGTTGTGTTTGATAGCTACTATTCACCTCTGGATTTTTTGGGTTTTTTTTAAGCAAAATCAATGCACACATTGTAGTCTGACCTAATATCTCTGCTATTTACTTTCACTTTTTTTCTTTTTGTTTTCCACGTAAATTATTCAATGAGTTTTGCTTGCGCTTAGTTGGCATTTGAAGTGACAGCGGCTCCTCTGGAAGTCTGGATTTTAATCTGCTGCTATGACCTGAGTCTGAAACCAAATGATCTGCTGTCACTGCCTGAAGAAATAAACAGAGAATTAAAAAGGTGGTACAAATAGTGAAAATACACATTGCAGGGTTGCTTTTTTTTTTTTTAATGTAAATTTAAACATACGAAATTTAATGTGTTCCTGTGCACCAAACAGAAAGCCGTGTATGTACTCGTGTAGGGTTTGGTGTTTCTCCCTCTCTTTTGGTTTGCCTCTTATGTCTGGGTTCACCGAAACTAGCTGAAGGTTGGTGCCAGTTCAGTTTCGCCAGCCTGTTCCTCTGTGACTTGAGATTGGGTGTTGGGAACAATTTCTTCACTGAAAGGGGCGTCGCCAAGACCTGCAAGAGGCTGCCCAGGGAGGCGGTTGACACACCAGCCCAGGAGGTATCGCAAAGACCCGTGGACATGGCGCGTGGGGCCCTGGTGTAGCGGTGGACTTGGCTGCGCTGGCTTAAGGGCTGGGCTCCATGGCCTTCAAGGCCTTGCCCAAGCTGAATGATTCTATGACTTTGTGATTTAACCGGAGTTCCTGTTGCTGCCATCCCTGCAGCGTTACTGCTGAGCACTGGGGATCAGTGGGCTGTGGGAGTGGCTGGGACAGTGCGAGGTTGTTCCTGGAGCTTGCAGGGGCAGTGGGCTGGTGGGTCACAATCTGCTTCTGCTTCCTCTCCAGCCCAGCGCACCGGACATTGCATCTTGGCATAGGGATGCTTGTACAAGCTTTACACAAGTAGAAGTCAGAGTTAGTTACTACTGAAGCTAGCCCAGGAGCCTTATAAACAAGGAAAAAATTTATCAGTGATATCTAAGAATAGTTAATGAGATTCAGTTAGCTATTGAATTTTAATTTTTTTAAAAAGAGGAAATCGCAGTATTTTTTCCTATCTGAGATAAAAGCCCAACTGTAGTAGCTGCTGGAACTGAAAGGCAGTCTTTCTCTTCAGCCCATGGGGAGGTCAGGGTGGAACAGGACAGACAACACAGTCAGATATTAAGGCCATCTGTTTTGTTTGATACCCACTCATTTGAAGAGCACTAAACTTGATTTTTCTACTGCTGGTTTTTAGGCAGTACAGTGTAGTTCCTCTAGATGGTGGTAGGTACTTAAAAATTCCTTGTGTAGTATCTGCATCACACCTTCCATAGTCCAGCTGTCTGTACGGATCTGTAAACATATGCTTGTTAATGAAGTTTTACTAGATGCAGGAATTGTGCTGGGAGAGATTTCAGCTAATGTGACAGATGCCTGACGCGCAGTAATAATATAATCCAAGGTGCTTATTCCATAGTCCACTTTTTCACAGGTGGAAGAGCATTGAATTTCATTAAGTTTATTCAGCAAGTAGGAAACAATACGGAATAACCCTGTGCCTGATTTGCATTGATGCATTGCAATTTAGTAAGATGAGCTCATCTGAGCGGAAAATGAAATGAAAATGTTTTGGAATTTTCAAGGTGGTCCTGCTTTACGATTAGGGTTAATAGAGCGTATGTAAATCTCCCATACAGCTTGGAAAAACCTCATATACAGGTTTTATAAATTTATATTGGCACTGTGTCTTTTTATAGCCCCTTTAAACATAAAGTACTCAAGCTATATGTACAAGTGTGACTTACCACCTACAGGAACCCCAAGCAAGTAGACAAAGGCTCGATCAAGGTAATTTTCCCACCACTGGTATTTGGCAGTCTCTGTAGTGTTGCAGAATAGCTACTTGACGTTAATTTAGTTTGATAGATGAACAAATGCCATATAATAGAATAAGAAACCCCCTGCAGAATGTCACTAGTGCAGATGACTCGGGAAATTTTCAGGAATATTCAGTTTTAATTGTGTTCCAAAACATTTCTGTGGGGTCTTTACTGATCCAAAGTATGGATTACATATACTTACTTTCTGCAGCTCTGTGTGTTATGCAAATGAACAGTATGGCCCCTGAAGAAATCACTTTCAGGAGACCTGTTCTCATTTACAGAACTTAAGTACTGCGCTGGAGCTCTAGTCTTTAGGCTTCTGCCCTTTGCGTGATTTGAAACGGAGCATCAGCAGTACTGTAGGGGCAAAAGGGCACTGGTCTGAACAGCGCTGTTATTTTGGAAGCCGATGGCATTTCCTCAGGAGCCAAATACGTGCCTGCAGATACAGGAGCTAATTCTGCAGGAAGTCGCCTGCTCGGTGCCTCCCTGGAGGCTGGCTCTACTCTGCACCACTGATCCCTTCTGCTTTTACTGGTCCATTTCTTCTGTGCCCGTACGGGGAAGGGAAGGACAAGGTGTGCCAGCCTGGTCCCTGCACCCGATCCTCTGCTCTGGTCCCTGCACCCATCTCTCTGCGACGCTTCTCCGTGCAGGTGCCTCTGCTGTGGAAAGCCGCCTACACATCACCCGTGAGAGACGGGTATGAAATCTGGGCACTTTTTTCTGAATTCTGTGCTCCTAGTGGTAACCTCAGAGCCAGAAGACTAACTATGGCAAAACAAGGACTCAAAATGAGAAGATAAATGAGGCTGGAGTGAAAAGCTGATGCAGGCTGGAGGGAAGAGGAAGAATTGTTGATGAGCTGTTCTCCAACCCAGTTAAAGTCTGGCTTTGAAATAAGCTTCTCGGTATCTGACAGGTGTGAAATCACCAGCTCCTTAGAAATTGCAGGAAGGAAAGAGAAACCTTTCTTCTGCTTCTTGTCCATGGGATACTGAATGTATTTATTAGAAAGAAAGTTTGGAGAGTTTCTGCTCCTCTCTTCCCCAGTCTTTCTGCCACATTCCCCCCATCCTTTTTGACTAGCTGCTGCTCCAAGCTTTTGCTCTGAAGCTGGTTGTTGGCTCAACAGTGGGGTTTTTAAGAGCAACAGTGGAAAAGTGCTGTTCTTTGGTAGCTGAAAAGAGTAACAGGCTCTGCTTCAGGGGAAGGTAGCTCTGGCTGCACGGACTAGCCATAATTGTCATTAGCGTTGGTCACAAAGGATAGACTGCATGTGTAATTTTAATGAAATCTGGTGTTATCCATTTCTTAATGACACTTATCTAAAAAGCTTCCTGCTTGCCACAGCTGATTAACCAAGCCTTCCCTTGATATCTCGATACAGCACCACCTCTACACATTTGTAAAATTTGTGTACGTGACATGCAGCAGATGAACAAATCCAGGAATCACTGACATGGTTGCTGTTAAAAAAGTGGGGGCTATTATCTCTGCTATTTTGGAATATCTTTCTTTACAGTGCGCCAGGGATATCTCTTAATGTCACTGTTGATCACTAACAGAGGAGGGTTATTAGCCCCTTCTCCCTCAGCACCTAAATTTGCAGCCGTCCATAGGTGGTGAGTAGCTTTGCCAAAGCCAGGAGTGGTGAAACTGCTCATGGAGAAAGTGCCTTAGACCTGTGTACCCCTTTTAAAGGGTGAGAGATCCTCTGAAAGTAAATGGAGATGGTTTAGTCTGTTAGGATGTTTTATGGGGAAATACACAGAAAGGCTCGCAAGGCTTGATTCAACACCCCTTCCTCCTGCCAGAGCTAATTTAAAAGCAATTACGTCTTTTGACATACCTTTTTTTCCCCTCCGCTGTGTTCAGTGTCACAAATAACTTGCGTGGTATTTCTTGCAAAATTATTGTCTGGATTTTCCATGTGCTACTGCTTTTGCGCTTTCCATTGTAGGGGTGCTTTCCTGGCTCGCTGCTTGACTCAGAAATTTATGCTGGAAACAGTTAAATGCAGGTGTGCTGGAGCTGGAATGAGTTGGCTGAGATGATGAGAATAGAGCGTATAAAATAACCACAGAGCTTCCTGTCCGTAAGCCTCTCAGCACATGTCAAAATAGAAGTGAGAAGTATCGGTATTTCTGTAATGTGTCTGAACGTTCATCAGGAATTTTTTGAAGACTGGCAGAGGTTTTCCTGCAACTTTTAAGCTTTCTTGAGCATCTGAGACTTGGGGGTGGGAAAAAGAATCCCCTTTTTTTCCCCTGACTGCTCAGCAAAGAGCAGGTTTGCGCGCTTAGGCTAGGATGAGCAGCGGCAGCGCTTTGAAATTTGCCGTTTCCTATTATTATTGTTGAAGGGATGGAGCCTTGGCGTGGGGTAACCTGATATACCCTGTTGTTGCAGGGAAGGATGGGACTTCATGTCCCAGTGCCGTGTTTCCCCTCTATAACCATTACGACGTCTGTATGAAAGGGCCAGGCCTGGTGCCGTCACAACAGGGAGAGCTGCATAATTACCGGCGATCCCAGCCAGCACTTGCACAGCACTTTAGGAATTGGGTTGTGTGGCCAAAAGACTTAGTAAGAGGGAGGATAGCGGCATTGGAGGGGTGAGGGAAGAGGCTTAGGGTCTGGCAGTGGTTGCCTGGAGGGAACAAGGCTTTGGGGAGTTATAATTATGCCGATCGTTTGGGCTTGAAGGATGTCTGCGGAACCCGCTGGACCCATTTTGTGGAAAATACAAGCTTGCCATTGCTGCCCTGCAGCTGCTCCGGGCTCTGTTATTTCAGCGGTTCGTCTCTGCCGGTGCCGTTACGGGAGGCTTCAGAGGAAACCTGCAGTGGGAACGTGGGAATAAACTACCTGAAGGCAAAATTTCTGTCTGGCGGCACGCTCGGTTGGGTAGGGCTTGGGAACGGCTGGGTTCTCCAGCTCAGAAATGCAGCTCTTAGCTGCGAGTGGTGCGGGGTGATGCGAACGCGTTGTGCGTACAACCGAGTACTCTCGTGGTAGCTGTATAAAAAGCTGGGTGCTTGTAAACTGGTGTTAAATTTTCATGAAACTCCAATGGCGTGCTGCAGGGAAAGGGCAGGCAATGCATTGCCCGAACGGCTTTGCTTGATCCTTGTTATCGCTTGCTGTTGGGCACAGGGAGCGTTAGGACTGTCAGAAATAGCTGCTTTACAAATCCTGTTTGCAAACGTAATGTCAGGTAGAGCTTGGAAAGTGGTCTGCAGTGGTTCCTGGGGAAAGAGGCTGAGGATTTGGGGTTTTTGGCTTGCTTTTTAAATACTACTAAAAATAAGAAGGGTTTTCTAGAAATCAGAAATGAGATCATTAGTGCAGGTATTAATGCCAAGCATGGAACTCTCACAGTGGTCTTTTTTTCCAGCAGAATTTTTGATAGGCTTATGGTAAGCAATTTTTAATTTACATTATTTTTTTCCTTTAGCTAAAGAAACATGAAATCACATAAAAGTATTGCCTCTTAAATGAAAAGATTAAAAAAAAATCTGAAATAGAAATTACAGGAAGCTATGCATACAGTAAAATAAAACAAATACAACTTTCTGATACTTTTTATAAAGTATCATGTAAATCTAGAAATCCTTTGGGAATTAAAAGTTTATAGCAACTTAAAACATGTCAGGGCAAACTGGCACAGCTATTCAGATTCTCAAGTTTGAAAGGTTAGTGTGAATCTGTAGGGAATTTGAGTTAACGGGCAAATAAAGATTTTCTGTGTATTTCACATCTCTTGTATTCTACATGCGATGCCTCATTTTTCTGTTAATGCTCCTAAAACTGTGTGTTTCAAAGTGTGGGCCAATTCTCTCCCAAAAAAGGGAATCAAAGTGAGCAAAACAGAAAATCCCAAAAAGTCAGGAGTGAGTGAGTTTATGGAAAATCTGTGCGGTATTTTGCAGCTTGGTAGGAGTATAGCGTAAGTGTAAAGTGGAATAGTTAGTGCTTTATACAGTGAGCTCACTGGACGTGTGTACATACAAATGAGGTATGGTTGCAACAACCTGAACACACAATATTAGTATTAAATTTTTCTACACTGGCAAGATAAACAAGCATTAGGACATTTTATTGAAGTAGCTTTCAATTCTGTGAAATGTACTTTTAATTTTTTAAGTTGTTCTTCCATGTTAACTTTGATTCTTCATCTTGCACTGTCGTTTATTTATGTTTATCTGTTCATTATCTCTAAGTGCCAGAGACACATGGAACTGAAGGACTTCAATCCTTCACTCTAAAAAGAAACCCCAAAACTCCAAAACACCAAAAACCAACACATTTTTTAACTTCATCTTTGCTTTAGCTCACATGTGACACTTAGTGCTATTGTCTTTTTCTGAACTAGGAACGACAGCGGCTGGAGACAATCCTCAATCTGTGTGCAGAATACTCCAAATCTGACAGCGACCCTGCTGCAGCTACAACAGTTGCTGATGTTCAAAAAATTAACAAAGAACTCGAAAAACTTCAGCTCTCCGACGAGGATTCGGTGTTCGAAGACTCCCAGATGAATCTGGAAATGAGGTTCAGAGGCCACTTGAAGTCATCTGCAAGCGATTCAGATTTCTCTGAGCTGAGCAGCCACAGTCGCGGCACTGCTGCTTTCCTCTCCTCCAGAGGGTTGAGAGCCGATGAGCACTTCAATGAAAGCACGAAGCCTCCACCTTTCGCTGCTCCCGGCTTCATGAAGGATGCCACTGAGTCGTCCTACCTAAGCATCACACCAAAGGTAACGCTCTGTAGGAGGACAGAGCGCAGTCCAGGTTCAGCTGCTTGAAATCCTTCTCTAGGAGTTGGCTGTCCTGGCAGGGGCCACAGCTGGGATGACTTAGGTGTGAGAATTCATCATAGAGCTCATATGACTTAGGAGCCAGCAAATGATTATTTCATTTTCTGCAGAAACTATTAGTACTGGAGGTTTTTTGGTTTTGATTTTTTATTTGTTTTTTACGGAGGGCTGTACAGTTCAGGAAGAGTTTTAATATTTTCTGAGGGAGAAATATTTGCATGAACAATTATATCTATTTAATAAGGAACCCTGCTTAGCACTGTGCTGGGATGTAGGAGGGAAGGGAAGCTCTGCCGTCTTCTCCCAACCTGAGGCTCCAGTCTTCTGTAAGAGGAGGATGTTTTCTTATGGGCAAACCAGAACAGTCACAGGGGAGGTGAAGAGGAGTTGCCAGAGACAAATTTACTGTCCTGTCTCTTCCCGAGGTTGGACCTGAGCCACTTGTCAAACCAGCTGCTGCCTCTCCTGGGGCGTGCAGCGGCAGCCGGCTTCCTGCCTCACTAAACCAGCCCTGCGTTTATGAAGCTGCAGCTCCTTCTCTGCGTATTTCACGCTGCCGTTTGTTACTGAAGGGAAATCATCCTTTAAAAAACAAGCTAACAGCATTCCTAACAACGTCCTTCAGCTAGGGCAGCAGCAGCCTCCTCCGGGCTGGGCCAGGGGTCTTTAGTCATCTTGGGTCAGCGCCTAAGCTCTGGAGTGCCAGACCAGCCGCGCAGCAAATCCTGGTGACAGGCAGTGTGTTAAATAACTATATTTGAGGGTTAGAATCAGGAGCATAACAAGACCCAGCAAAGCCATAAAATCAGGTTTCTGTTTAACAAATTCACAGCTTCAAAATACTTTGTGTCTCCTTTTTACTACTATTTACACACTGTATAGGCTTCAGCACATTTATATGCCTCATGTGAATTGTTTTTAACCTCTGTTTAACTTACATACGTCTTTATAGTCAACAGAAGCGTGTATGTGTAAAAGAGAAGTGTGATAAAAAACATTATATCTTATAAAGGGTGTATCTCTGGAAATCTATCTGCCGAGTCTTTTGGTGTGAAATTATGCCGAACACAAACGTGCTGTTATGGTTTTACTAGGTCTTACCAGGTCTTTCGGTGTTGAAAAGGCAGTAAGACATTTCATTTAGAAGTCACTGTGGTCTTGCCTTTCTTTCCCATTTGTTGCTTTCTTCATGCAAGTCAGAGATCCTACTTTAAATCCTTATTAGGAAGTGGAAATCGAAGATGTTATGTCAGCGTTATCCAAACAGGATACCGGAAAAAAGAGGCTTTCCTGCTAGGATTACTAATGCTAATGAAGGAATACCGTTCATTCATTCATGCTAAAGGGTGCTGGGCTAAGCCCTGAGAAAAGCAGTAACAAGTGACCGTGTTAATGAAACACAGCTCATCGTTTTAAAATATGGAGATGGGATTTGTTCAGGATAAAACGCCTGCTCTGAGGATAGCCACTCGGTAGCTGAGTGGAGCCTCCTTTGAGCGAGGCCGTGTGGTTCGGTGGCTGATGCGAAGCCCTGCACGCAGCCCACTTCTAATTCTGACTGGGGACAATGCGTGAGCAGCCTTACCAGAGTAATTGGATCGCGAGCCCCTGGGGTCAGATGAACATGAAGAATACGTTTGAAACTCAATACTCTTTGATCTAGCCTTTGCTGGTATGAGATCACCAGTATTTTCTTAATAATGTTTAATTGCTGGCACCGTTACCTAGTAAGTAAATGGCAATGAAAAGAGCAACACTAAGGGTACCGCTTCCTCGGCGCTGACTGGGGAGACAGAGTCAACTTTTGTCCCTGTTTTGCAGAAGCTGCCTGTCTTAATGGCTGGTTACAAAAACGTACTCTCCTGCCTCGTGGCTTTTATTATGTGAACAGCTGAAATTTGCATAAAAAGCATCTTCATCTATTTGTGTTATTTTTAGAAGGGAAAAAAATGGATTTTTCCAACCTAAATAGCACAGCATGTGAAGTATTCTCCAAGGCTAGGTTTTAATAATTCCTGTAGCATGAATAGTATTTACTGTTAAGTATAGTATTTACTGCCAGTGCCTGGAAGTAAAGTATCGTGTTTGTTTCTCTTGTGTACCTTCTAAATATAGAAACAGGAATATAGTAGATATGAAATATGTAACGGGTTCAAAACCAGCCGTACAGTCCTTGTCTAAAATGAATGGGATATGAAAGGGGGGAGGAAAAACTGTATTTAACTCTTTTTTTTCTAATGAGCCTCTTGTAACGTGCGACTGCAGATACCAGAATGCACAAGTGATGAGCAAAGAGGGCAGGAGCTTGGTCGACTGGAGGAGGAGCGCATAGTAATACTAAATAATGTGGAAGAACTTGAGCAGAAGATCAAAGATTTAAATGACCAGATGGATGAATCCTCGAGAGAGGTATGACATATGTTTTGGTTTTAAATGTCTTATTAGGTGTGTCTACATAGCATAAGTCTGATGGGTTCAGCAAGTACATAGGGACTCATGGATGTATGTAGCCTTCATATTCTGTACTTTTTCACCAGAATTAGGCGCAGAATCACAGATCTGGCAGTCTCCTACTATGAAAGTTATTTTTCCCAAGCAGGGAGATGGATTTGATGCTCAGATTAGCCTTTCTCAGCTGTAATCGTTATACCCCTGAGTGGAATTAAAACAATCTTGCTTGTTGAATGGTCACTCAATTGATATAAATACCTTGTGTCACTTGGGAGTTTTATGGTGGTATCTCCTGTGGCCATTTAAAGAGAAAGGAAGTGAGACAACTTCCTTTCAAGCCTCCTTGGCTTTATGGTGGCAAGGGTATGTTGGCACCATCTTGACTTCTGGAATCTCACAGTTGCAGACTAAGCTGGCCAGGCATTTGGGTTGTGCTGGCTCCAATTATCAGCGCCAGGAAAGAAACAGCTGTTCAGAAGGGTTTCCTATGGATCCTGGGCACAGCGAGCCGGTACAGTATCACAGCAGGAGGAAGCACAGGGAGAAGTGTTAGAAAAGAAAAAGTTTTGGAAAAAAGAATCTTCAGACTTTATTTTGCACTATTTTATGTTGCAGTTTTGATTTTTCTCAGATTTGTGATCTCTTTTTAGACTTTCTTTTGTGGGAGTAAAACCTAATTTTTATTTTTCTTTTTAAAATGTTTCTCTGTTGTGAATAATCACCAACTCACTCCCCTTCCCCTAGAAAATAATGCGTATCAAGATTTTTTTCGTAATCATGGACTGCTTCTGAAAAATGTTTTGTGTTCCTAGTTGGATATGGAATGTGCCCTTTTGGATGGGGAACAGAAATCTGAAACAACAGAGCTGCTGAAAGAGAAGGAAATTTTGGATCATCTAAACAGAAAAATAGCTGAGCTGGAGAGAAATGTTATTGGAGAAAAGACAAAGGTAACTGACTTATCTGAGCTGGCTGTGTGCTCTGTT
Source organism: Psophia crepitans (assembly GCA_013399095.1). Classification (NCBI taxonomy): domain Eukaryota; kingdom Metazoa; phylum Chordata; class Aves; order Gruiformes; family Psophiidae; genus Psophia; species Psophia crepitans. The sequence goes on along the minus strand of VWZZ01007020.1, from coordinate 45,215 downwards.
CCCCTTGATCTTCAAAATGCATTTGTATGATTAACATATTGATGGAGGTTATTTTATGAAATACTGTCTATAAGTAAATTTGCTTGATAAATAGAGAAGAAAAAAAAATAGTTCTCTTGCCATCATCTCCCTGTAACAGTCTTGTTTCCCCAAGGTATGCTTGGCAAGGAAAATATAGTACCCTTAATGAAAGACCTGACCTACTGTGAGGATATTTTTGATTAATAAAAAAATCCATATAGGGTTTGAATTTGGGTTATCTGTTGTTTAAAAGAACAGTATTAATTGAACTGTTCCACTGCCCTCCATTGGAGGTTATATATTTTTAATTTAAAAAAAAAAAAATCCTTTCTCAGCTAAGGAATAGAATGAAAGAAGGCTGTAGTTTCAGAAGATGGATTTATCTATTGTTATATAGAATGATATCTAAGACATCTGTCAAGTATCTGATTTTAAAGCAGTTATGTTTGAGGTTTTTTTGCTGACTGACAATTTTAGTACTGTAGGAACATTCTTTCTGTGATTAAGTCCAAGGAATTAATTAGTTCTCCTGTACAGTCAGATACTTAATTGCTCTCACATATGCAGTAAATATGCATAAGCATATATTTGCAAAATAGGATAACACTATAATAACGTTTTAAGTACAGAAATGGAAAGTGCCTGCAATTTGAAGCTGTCCCCATCCAACCAGGGAGCGCTGGTTCACTCCAGCAGGTTCCCTGGCCTCTCCAGGAGGGCAGTTCCCTTCTCCATGGGGATGTGCCATGGCCAATAATACCTCAAGGTCGTGAAGTTTTCCAGGGCTTTCAGCCAGTAATGTTTCCTTTTCAAATTTCATCCTCTACCTCATAATTTAAACCTGTCACTGGTGGAAATACTCTAGCTAGTTTCTCCCCTTCTTTTTTTAAGCTTTCCAGAAATATCTGGAAGTCCTCTGCATTTTTTGCTTAGACAAGCTGCACATTTTTAGCTTTCACAGTTCCCATTTAATTCACACCTTACAGCTTGCATTGTTTTATTCTGAGCTTTTTGCCTTCAATTTCTGCCTAACCTCCTGTGAGCCTGAATGCTGTTTTGCGACTGTACTCATCAAGCCTCTGTCTGAGGAGGAGGATGATGCTCCCACCTCTCTGCCCTGTGGAATGACAGTGCGCATCCAGTTTGAGCTTGGACTTTCTTGCATTTTCCTGCCTGCACTTCTCCTTGTTCTCGCGTACCCCTCGGTGATCCTTTGGCTTCCAGTGTTGTCCATGGAATGTGTTTCATACTTGGTTTTAGTATGAAGATGAAGTTAAAGTTTTTAACAGCAGATAGGGTGGTACAAACAAATATCCCCGAAAGGATGCTGCTAGAAGTATGTTATTAACAAACAACATATCCAGAAATTCAGGAGATCTTTTGCCTATTATATTAGTATTATTATTTATATTATTGTTCTCTAGTAGCCTCAAAGTTCAGTGAAACTAACAGAAATTATTCTAAAACCAGTAGGTTGTTTAAATTTCCTTGCAATCATATGATGGAAATTAGTGTGTAGCAGTCAGAAAATTAAAATGCCAGGTCTAGTTTAAACTTTCAGTTGAACTGAAACATGGAAAGCAGCCTAGAAAAAGCACTTTTGTTATTTAAACAGCAAGTTCACTCAAAACATTTTTTTTTTCAGTATGAAGCATGCCACTAGTCAGATCTGTTACAATATTTTCATTGTCTTTCCTTTTGTGTTCCTTGTTTTTTAAACAAACAAACAAAAACCCCAGCTGTGAATGCGTGCTCTAGACTTAAAGCAGTGGCTCAGTTAATACTGAAATTATCGTTGTAGAAAAACACTCTAGGAGAGCCTCCAGGTTTTGTTCTGGAAGATGTCTGAAAGTGTTGCAAAAAAAAAAACAACCCACCAAGTTTGAAAAAGAAATGAGAGACAATCTTCTGCAAACAGGAAAATATGAAATGACAGCTGAAGTGTTCTGGCAAAAGTAGCGTCAGACAGCAAAACAGATGGCGCTGATCATGTCAACAAGTAAAAGTTCTGGCTGACTCGAAACAGCAGCGTTTTTTAAAAGGTTGATTTATGCGTCTGTACGTTTAGGGTTGCAGCCCTGCAGATCTGATGCAAGATAGGCAACATCTTGTCTCTGTAGTTGTACAGGATTAACACCCCTTCCCCCCAGAAAAGGGGTGCTTGGGTGGAGGTGGCAGGTGGTCCATTTTGCTGAAATACTTTGGAACTTACGACCTCCTCAACAGAATGAAGGTTGGGGTTATGGCCAGTAGTTGCCACCCTGCTGATGGCATTTTCTGTGATGTTTCTTGCAAGAACAAGTGTCCCAGTGTCCACACAGTGGTCACAGTTTCTTCTAGTTGCCTGAATATTTCACCTTGGTCTTGGTTTCACCAATGGTCTTGGTTTTGGTGGTGCTTCCTGACAAGAAGCTGTTGGGTCCTCTGGCTCGGACAGCGGTTACATTTCTGTCAGGGTAAGGGAGTGATATCTGAATGTACCATGTGGTGTCGTCTTGATGTAAGAGGGAGGGTTAATTTCACTCCTGAAACGATGGTGGGGTGTTAGTGCTGTACATGATGGCACTTGTCTCTGGAGCAACTTGAGCGTCTCCTGGAACTTGCCACTGATCTCGACACCTGTTTGACAGGAAACCCCTGCCTGGTTGTGTTTCATCCTTACTCGTGCACCTGTTTGAAAAACTTGTGAAATTCTTAAAAAGAGAGATCATGAACTACAACCTAGTTATTGGGCAGTGTTATGTCATGAAAAAGCCAACCGTGTCCTGGGCTGCATAAAAACCAGTGTGGCCAGCCCNCTTGTTCAGCCTGGAGAAGAGAAGGCTCTGGGGAGACCTAATTGCACCCTACAGGAAAGCTAGAGAGGGGCTGTTTATCAGGGTGTGGAGTGATAGGACAAGGGGTGATGGTTTTAAGCTGAAGGAAGGTAGCTTTAGACTAGATGTTAGGAAGAAATTCTTTCCTTTGAGGGTGGTGAGGCACTGGAAAGGTTGCTCAGAGAACCTGTGGCTGCCCCCTCCCTGGAGGTGTTCAAAGCCAGGCTGGATGGGGCTTTGGTCAAGCTGGTCTAGTGTAGGGTGTCCCTGCCCATGGCAGGGGGGTTGGAACTAGATGATCTTCAAAGGTCCCTTCCAACCCTAATTGTTCTATGATTCCATGTACTTGAAATAGACTGTAGGTGGAAGCCCTTGTGCTACTTTCTACCTGATTCTTTGATTTTTTTTTTTAATTATTATTTTTTATGCCCTGTGCACAATTCATTTAGATGAGGACACCAAGTTTTGTCAAGTTTTGCTCAGTTTTAAAGCCACAGTTTCTAGCCCTTGTGAAGCAGAGAATCAATGGGAAAACATACTCTGTGTGCTCTGTGCTGTGCTACAATGTCTTTGAGTCCCAACACCTTGCTTGTAAATCAGGAATGGATTTTGCAAGTGGGTTTGTATGTTACAAGTATGCCGCATTCTGATGTCATTTTGAGTCCTGTGCTCAGCCCTCCCTGAACACATGGCAGGACTAATGGTAGTGAAGAACAAATTCATTGGTGGGGAAGATGATGTAGTGCACACCCTGCGGTGAGTTGAAAGCGTTTCCCTTGCTTTCATGAGTATGCCAGTGCAAACGTTGTAAGGACCAAAGCGATTAGTCTTGACATAGTTTTTGGAAATAAGAGCCACGAGTGGTTGCTGTTTTGAAAAGATGACAAAGTTTTTCAGCACCATTGGAGAACTCACGGTAATTCTGGCTGTGGTCCATCTCTGCCAGGTAGAAGTGCTGGCAGGACCCTGTTGTCCTGGCTGGAGTGGCTACTTCCAGAGCTGGGGAATGAAAATGCTGCTTGGCATGGCCTGTGCCTTCAGCTATGCTGGAAATCATGTTGGTATATGGAGGAAGGTCTAGCTTTGCCTCCATGGTTCTTGAGCACAGTTTACGATCATGTCATTCTTTATTTCTACTTTTTTTTTCTTTTTCAACTACCATGTGCTACATGTTTAGGTTTATCCACAGAAAAATATTTGAATAGCAGCATTTAAGCTATTAATTGCAAGTTCCAGTTATGCAGGGGCAGCCCTGATAAGTCACTAGTAACACAATTTGCCAGTTGTAGCTTGAAGGTCTCCAGGAGAGAGCTTTGCTCCAGGTATTGACAGAATTACTTTGAGCACAGCTTGCTCTGGAGCACGCCGATCTGGGCACTACCCAGCAATGAGGAAGCAGGTGAGCCATCTCCCTTTTTCCCTGCCACCGGACCCGGCTTCCTGTAATTACGGCGGCAGTCATTCATCTTGCTGTGCTGAAGATGTACAGTAACAATGCTATTGTTTCAAGTGGAAGAGCGCCTCAGGTCCCTCGTGCTATTTACAATTATGACTTCCTCCCAGCGACTCTTTGTTCACAAGACTCAGTTCAGGATTGATGGTCGTCTGTAAGGAAGTTGGAGAAAAATGTATTTATCCGATTGGGTGTAATAGAGACTTGCAAAGTACTTTGTTTTCGTACAGTGCTTCCTTAATCTGTGTAGTTATAAAGCGTGCAGTCCAGCATATGTGGAGAAGGATGCTTAATGATTCGCCATGCCCGATGTCTCCAAGTTAAAGTGACAACGTAACCGGGGTAAGAAAGAATAGGTCAGTCAGCATGAATAAACAGGAATAACTGAAAATGAGTAAGGAATTCCCCAGAAGTGCTGTGGGAGGTAATCATAGCTACGTGGGAATTTTGGCAGAGTGTTTCAAAACAATTATTTATGCAAAGGTTTAGACTGCATTTTAGGAGAGGGAGCTTATTCTTTTTTTTCTGGAGGACCTTTGTCTTATGTCATGGTGGAAATACATACTCTGTGGGACTCTTGTATCAAACTGGGTTTCCTGTTCCTTTTTGAGAGCAGAAATCAGGAACAGCTGGTAGCGGATAACTCATCTCTTTTTGAAATACATTTAATTTTGTCCGCAAGCTTTTGTGGAAATATTTTTCAGTCATTAACTGAATATCCCAGACATGCCAAAATGTTTGAAGCTTTGCCTCTTTGCTGAATTAGTACTGCAACGACTTGCCTTAATTGAGCCAAGGGAAGAGCAGCTGTCTGATGAGTCGTATGAAGGGGGACACCAGCAGTCTAATCAAAGTTGATATACTGGTGGTCTCTCCGTAGTCCTTTCTCTTATGGATTCAAAATACTTGCTGTTTGTTGGTTTTGGTTTTTTTAAATCCTGATGAATCTGACAAATTTATGCCTTACAGCATAGCCTTTTAAATCTTTCCTAGTCAGATTCCAGTTCAGCAAGATGTAAACAAGTGTTTTAAATGGATGGGTCTATAACATCAGTAACCTCCTTAAGACAAGACACACAATATTACTCTAAGGAATACTTCCATCCACTGGATATATCCACATAAGGATATCCTGTGGAGAGAACACTAGTGAGGAAAAAGATGAGCTTAGAAATTAAAAAACCACTTGAGTTGTCTGAGGAGCAAGTTAACATGCCCCAAGTATTGTGACTTTTTTTTTTTTTTTAAACTTATAGCAGAGGGATTGCTTACTGTGATTTAAAATGTTTTTTAACATTAGCTTTACAGATGCATGTGAAACAAAACCGTTGAGATCTTTGATACAGATGCCATCACTACATACAGTCTGTTATGATGCAGATAATAAACTGGGTATCACTTGTACAGTAAAAAGAACTGTTGTGAAATACCTTGTTCTATCATGTTACACTCCTTTTCATATTCCTGGCATGCTTTTTTCTTTCCTCTTAATGGCTTCTTTCATGAAACCCACAGGGATTTAGAGACAAATAACTAAATCGTGTCAAGTTTTATGCTTCTGTCCTGAAAGAGATCAAGGAATGCGGGAGAGAGTAGTCTGAAAAACATAAAGAGAAGCATGTGCAGCTTGTGCACAGGAGGATCTGTTTCATTTCAACAGTTGTTTTTTTTTTTTAATCAGAGTTGTCTGTGGGCTGATTTGTATCAGCCGTAGCATTGAAAATTATTTCAATTTACAAGAGTGCTGGAAGAGTTGGTAGACCTCAGGTTTAACGCTTTCCCCATGTGTACCATTTGCCCCTTTCAGCGAGTAACCACTGAAAAGTAGGTAACATTTCCTAGCCTGCTTCCTGTTACAGACTAGACTATTTTCTTACAAATTCATGATAAGGGCTAGGTCAACTTTGTTAGTGAGTTGTTAAAAGTCAAGTTTTCTTGCTCTTTGGCCTACTCTTCAAAATGTTTTACTGAATGGACAAACTCTGTAGTATTGCACCACTTTGAAGTGGAGTAATTTCTGTAGTCTTCTCTTTCTCCTCCACTTCTAGCTTCTGCACTTCTGTTTGCAGATTATTTTGGAGAAGAGAAGGGTGTTCTCTTTTGGACTGTAAAAGAATAAAGTTTGGCTAGAGGTGAAAGCGTGAAGGTGAGATGGAGAAGCTTTTCAGAATGGAGAAGTGCATGTGCTGCTTCTCAGAAACCTGAGAGAGTTGTGAGACGAGCTGATTCCACACTGAGGGACAGAGTGTGCATGTGTGGGTAATGAGATGTGGCTACCTTAAAAGATGATGAGTTGCGGGTGGGTTGGACTGAGGAAGATCGTGGAGTACCTCTAAAGTACAAGAGCCTGTTGGATGGAAAGGCATTCAGGTTTTGTTTGGGTTTTCCCCGTTTGTTTATGGCTTATGGGTTTCTTTGCTTTTCTCTTTCTTTCTGAAAATAACAAATACCTGGGTATTTTGTTGGGGTTTCTTGGGGGGAGCGTAGGAGCGAGGTGGGAGGGAGGGGGTTTGGAAGGTTGTAGAGTGAGCCCAGTTCACATAGCCATACAATCCATTTCACAGGGACCTGGTAAAAATGTGAGGTTTCTTGCTTTGGTTTTTTTTCCAATTTTTATCTGGATTTTTGAGAAGCTTTCTCTTTCATCCATGTTTACTCCAATTCATTTCTGCAGGGTCTACCAGTTCATGCAGGAAGGTTGGTTCAGAAAGCACACAGACATGCTGCTCTACAATTTTAGCTTGCCTGCAGGAACAGAATGTGATGAATGACAATTTGAAAAGCAGGATGGCTTCTCTGCAGAAGGGGGTGGGGACCTGCTGGAGTTTAAAGTAGTATTGATCAGGCGCAGGACATCCCTAGCCACAGGAGACAAAACTGAAGCAATTAGCTTCTTTCTGTGGCTCTCATTCTTCAAGGGGCTATGATTGTCTTTCGTACTGTCCTTTTATCTCCTCTATGTCCTCATGAGATGTCTTGGATATATATTCAAGTGATAGGACAAGAAGAAATGGCCTCAAATTGCTCCAGGGGAGGTTTAGGTTGGATATTAGGGAAAATTTCTTCACTGAAAGGGTGGTCAGACATTGGAACAGGCTCCCCAGGGAGATGGTGGAGTCACCATCCCTGGAGGTGGTCAAAAAGCATGTAGACGTGGCACTTTGGGACGTGGTTTAGTAGACATGGTGGTGCTGGGGTTGACAGTTGGACGTGATGATCTTAGAGGTCTTTTCCAACCTTAAAGGATTCTATGATTCTTTTTTTTTCTCTCCAGTTGTCCTAAAATCAATTCTACCAGATCTAAATGTTGATTTCCTTTTGTGACCCACGTTGATCACTTAAGGTCTGTGTTCATTCCATGGGTGCTCTGCTGACATCCCTTGTCTGTGTCACGGGTCAATTCATTCTACTGCCTTCCTTCACAATATTCACAGAACTGATCCAAGCTGTGCCCCAGCATCATCAAAAGCCAAGGCAGTCCTGCTCCATATTCTGGCTGACCCCGAGTTTGTTAAACCTGTGTCTGGAAGCAGACCAGAGGGTGATTTGTGCAGTGGGCTAAGACCAGAAGTTATGCTTTCCTGAGCTGTACTACTTTCCTCTGGAAACAGGATGTTAAGAATTCAGCCAGGCTACAGACAACGCAACTCTGGAATCCTGGCTGGGTGGAAAGCAGTTATCTGCAGGGAAATGTTTAACAAGTACAAGCTCATGCGGTTCAATGAGGATGAGCAGCTGGAGCGCAGGAGTTCTGTTTGCAGCTCTGCCGCTGGCTGCTCTTGAGCAAACTGCTCATGGAGTCAGCTGCAGGACTGCCTCAGCTGCATCATGCACTTAGCTTGCAAAGTTATTAATGTGTTCCATTCTACAGGAATTTGCCTCGGCCATTTATGGAAGGAACTGTATGAAAAAAATCTGATTATTCATTCATTAATCAAAATTACTTTTGTGAATTAAATTGACTTTACCAACGCACAGTCAGACATGTCAGCAAACTTAACTCCACAGCTGCAAAACATACAATGCTTCTCATTGCTGAAAGTGATATTTCCTGTTAAGACTGCACATTTTGAAGGGAGCCAGTTTGGTGGGATGTTAGCACTTCTGATGCTGTAAATAGACCAGAGGAGTATCGCTTTCAATCTCAGAGGAATACATGTCCCATTTTTTGAGGGAAGTAACAGTATCTCTTGCAGGTTCATCAAGGAGTTCTATACCTGCTGATGATGTCCCTGTATGCGTAACATGGAACTTGCTTGTTAGTGAATAAGCGTGCTTGTTGCACCATGTTGACAGTTAGAGAGCTATTAATAGCTCAAGAGGGCTGACACTGCAGCTAATGTCAAAGAAGTCCTTGCTGCTTTACAAGGATATGAGGGCAGAAAAGGAAAGCCAGAAACAGTGAGGCAGACCACAGGCTGAATGTTGAATGAACAGCAAGGTTGGACACGAGGGGAACTACCGATTTATTCAGAGATTGTCCTTCATTATTGGCAGTAAGGATGACTCAGCAAACAGGAATCCGTGGGGACAGAGGACTAGAGTTAACCTCTCCAGAGCTGCATGTGTCTCATGCCTCTTCTTGTATGCCAAAGACAGGCAATGAAGCTGGAGAAGCATCAAGAGCAGAAATCTTAGGAGGAGTGACTGAGGGAACCAGGGTTGTTTAGTGCCTGGAGGAAGAGAGGCTGAGGGGAGGCCTGATGGCTCCCTCCAAGTGCCTGAGAGGAGGCTGTAGCCAGGAGGACGTTGGTCTCTTCTCCCGGGTGAGAAGCGACGGGACAAGAGGCAACGGCCTCCAGTTGCGCCAGGGGAGGTTGAGATTGGCTCCGAGGAAGAAGCTGTTCTTTGCCAAAAGGGTCGTTGCCAAGCCCTGCAAGAGGCTGCCCAGGGAGGCGGTTGATACAGCAGCCCGGGAGGTATTGCAAAGACCCGTGGACGTGGCGCGTGGGGCCCTGGTGTAGCGGTGGACTTGGCTGCGTTGGCTGAAGGGCTGGGCTCCACGGCCTTCAAGGCCTCGCCCAAGCGAGACGAGCCTGTGATGCTAAAAGGTCGGAAGTTTCTAGCCAGCCATCTGGCGAGTTGAGGCTGCCTCCTGCATAGCCATGGCTAAGGACACGCGCCAAAGGGTGCCCCGGTCCTTGTATGGAAGAGAAGGGCAGCCCCCTGCCTGGGATCAAAGGACGCCTGAGGACTCCTGAGGGAAGGCCAGCCCCCCAGCCCCTCTGCAAAGAGCTCTGTGAAAGCCGCCCGTGCTGCGGCACCTGAGCGAAGGGACTCCAGCCAGAGTGAGAGTGGGGCGCAGAAGCTGCTGAGGCGGCAAAAGCCGCCGGTCGTTGATGACACCCTGGGCTTGGAGCGTCTTTGCAGAAGAGCAGGGTGCGTGCGTGCGTGCCGCAGGAGAAGCTCCAAGCGGGGAAGTGTGGAGGAAGGCGAGGGGCCGTGGGGGTGCTGACTGGCTGTAGCTGGCGGCAGTGGGGTGAGAAGTCGGCGTGCGCGGGGAGGTGTGGGCTGGTGTGGGTCTGGCGGAGGAGCAGAGCGGGCTGTGAGGCGGCGGTGTCGGGGTGCCGTGGTGGCGCAGGGCTTGTGTGCCAGACGTGGGGCGGAGGGCGGCGTGCGAGCTGTAGGGGGCGTTGTGCGCCCACCCGGCGGTGGGGACCAGATGGGCTAGAGGCCAGGCCGCGGGGCTCTGGTGCGAAGGGACGAGGGTTCGACCCCACCGCCTGCCTTTCCCAAGGCCGCCCCGCGCACCTGCTTTGCTCTCTTGGCCACCATCGCCCCGGCCCCAGCTGGCCTCAGCCCTTCACGGCCAGCCCTGCGTTTCCTCCTTCACCTCTCTGGCTGTGCAGCCGCGAGGCTCCCTGCCAGCTTCCTCTTTCCTGCCCTTCCCACGGCGGCGCAGGGCAGGGAGGCAGAGGCAGGAGGGCCGCCGGGTTGCGCCCAAGGGCTCGGCAAGGCTGGCGTGGGCAAGAAGGGCAGAGCCAGGCCCAGTCAGGCTGGCTGCGACCAGCCCTGGAGGTACTGAAGAGACCTGTGAAAAGATGTGGCGCAGAGGGGTCAGATCTGGTGATAGACTTGGCAGTGTTAGTTTAACTGTTGAGTTCAGTGATTCTAAAGGTCTTTTCCATCTTAGATGATTCTGTGATTCTCCTTCAGTGTGCAGCTTGCACATGCTCCATCCTCCGTATTTTTGTGTCCTGCTGGTTTTGCAGGATATAGACTGGTACAGGATGTCCAGGTAATTGAATATGCAGGCTGAGATGCTTGTTTTTACAAACTTAAAAAAAAAAATCTTTTGTTTTCAGCATCTTTTAATCTGATTATATGAGCTGAGAATCTGCACATGTAAATGAAAATTACAGAGCTGGGAATTTGGTTGACGTTGGTCTTGAATGAGCATGCTTCCCGTTGTTGTTTTTACGTACTGGGAAAATGTCATCGCAGCCCCTTCTGCCACTCAGGTTTAGAGGTAGAAACGTGAAGAAAGGTGGTAGCTCATACATGTTTGCTACTGCGCCTCTGCCACGTGTGAGGGTGTGAGAACATTGTCAGGAACAGCAGAGGGAAAATTTTGAGGAACGGCCATCCCACGGTTTGAAATGGCACGTACTGTGTCCTTGCCTGTGGGACGTGCCACCAGGGTGCTGCAGAGTGTCTGATCACACAGCAGTTGCGGAGCCATGCATTCGATTGTAGAAGTACATAATGGTTGGGACTGGAAAGAGGACAAATGATAGGATGCCATGACAGAATTCAGCTGTTCTTGGAGCATCCAAAAGAAGCTGAAATTTTTGGGTTGTTACTGTTAATTTGTTTAGTTAATTTTAGTCGGAGATGGTCTGAGAGGAGATGTGTAACTATGGAACAAGAAGTAGGGAATGGGAAGTCTGCCAGCGAGACTCTAGAAGGTAGCAGAGCACTGGGCTTCAGGAACTCACTTGGTTACTTGTACCTGGCATGTCAGGCACATTGTTTTTCTCCAGTTATTAACTGCTGAGTTGAAGAAAATGCACCTGCTGTGTTGGCCAGCATAGATGCAAGTAAAAGGCACTGAAAAAATTGTTTGCACGCCAGTGTATTTGTTCCCAAACTTTGGTCTATAGATAAATAATAGTCTACAGGGTAGTTTTAAGTGATCTGTAGCCAGTCTTCAGAGCAGTGCTGCACATTAAATGGTGTAGTGTTTTATTACAAAGGATTAAAGGTTAAACATTTTTGAGAGCGAGCAGCAGTGTGTAGTATTGCTGCTCAAGTGGCACGAGGGGAAAGCGGAACTAGTTGGCGGAGACCGGGGAGGTCAAACAGTCCCTTGTGATCCCCAAGAACAGGTTATGGTTCCTGTACCCTGAAGCAAAGGAATTAATTTGTTAAATTACATGGTGTTTCTGCTGCAACAGGATTTCCTGGCCAAGTTACTTCTTTATAAAGCTTTATCTCGTTCTGGTTTTTCGCTGCTTGCTCAATGTACTTAACTGTACAGAGGCACATAGGCATGTAATTCATTCTCCTGGGAAGATCTGTTTTCCCCTCACTGCCAGACTCATTTTCCATCCATTTTGCTTTCTAAAATCTCCTCTTTTCTGTCTCCTTCATCAGTTACCTCACTAACATGGCTACCATTTCCTCTTTTCTTTTTTTCCTCCTCGCATTAGGTGAGACAAGTGTTTGGGCAGTGGGCTTTTAACAGCATCGTCCAGGCACAGGTACAAAACACAGTGACAAGAGAGGGAGTTAATCATCGCACTAAAATGATTAATGTTTTGTTTTGGTCATTTTGCATCCCACCATTGCATTTTAACTAACAAGAGGTTTCTGTCTTTGACCTACGTTCTTCAATGGTTTTGCCACCCGCTGTCATAATCACTAACAACTGCTTGGGTTTGAAGGTAATTGTGTTTATTTTCTGGTTCATGCTTCAGGAAAAATTAAAACTTGATGCTGAGAGGGAAAAACTAGAGAGGCTTCAGGAGCTTTACTCCGAGCAGAAGACGCAGCTTGATAATTGCCCTGAGTCCATGAGGGAACAGTTACAGCAGCAGCTGAAGAGGGTCAGTAGCAAGTTTCAAGATCGCACTAACTTTTTTTTTTATTGTTGACTTTTTAATTTTATTTTTTTCTTAGTTAAGTGTAACATATTCTGTTTCAAGTATCCAGTGTCTGAACATATTTGCAACTTATAATTGTTAGTAGTCACGAGAGTGATGCTGTTTAGTGAAATGCTTGTAAAGGGTAATGTGCACTGTGGCAAACTAGTAGGGTGCAAATAGGTGCATTAGAAATCATTTTGTGTTGAATTGGGCTGCTTGCCTGTACCTTAGGCCTGCTGGGTGATGTGGAAGCTGTTGTGATGTTTAGATAGATGGTGGAGCATTGCTCTTTGCCTGTGTGAGCAAAGACAGGAATTGAACTTTGGTCAGCAGGATCAACCACTTCAGCAGCATTTTCCTGTCGCTGCCGTTTGATCCTGTTGCGTACTCCTGCTTTGCAATGCAGTAAATGGCTGTCTCAGTGAAGCCACGGGTAACCTTTTTTTTTTTTTGTACATAATTTAGCTGTTAGCCTGAACTGTGCCTTGAAAAATTAATTTTTAAGATTATAGTTCTTATTTAAATAGCTTTATTTGTTCCTACATTTTCAACAGTTGTACATTGGTGTAATAACCTTTGCATAAATTCTAATTGCAGCTTGATTTTATCGTACATTATTTCTAACTGAAAGACCCACAGTATTGTCTGTGAAGGTACAGTTATTTTCTGTTGAAAGATTGTAGTATTTATTAATGTTAAGTGACCTCTACAGCACATATAGCTAGCTTTAGCAGGCAGGGAAATAATTTTCAAAGCATCAGTATGGCAAGCTCAAGAGGCCATCTGAAAGACAGACTAGATTTATTTATTTTTTTACTGGCTTGAGAGTTTATATAGAGAATAAAGTCTGTGATAGCAGTGACCAAAAAAGGGCTTTTTTTGCTTTGTAGGAAATATTCTTTAGATTTTGGTTTATTTGCAGTATTCTATTTTGTTTTTTCAAGGAGCAAAGAGTAAAAAAGTCAAGCTTTGGAAATAACAATGTTAAATTCTTCTGTTGTAAGGGAGAAGTTTGCTGGTTTTGAGACACCTAAGGATTTTTGTGAATTACCTTTTTAAAAAAAAAAAAGGCAGCATTATGCAACATCTCATACATATTAGAAGGAAAAGCAGGCACTTCCTCTGCAGTCACATGCTTGAAAGTATTAATTCATGAGAAGTTGCACTCTTGTTGCTGTGAGATGGTAGCAAATCCTTTTTCACTATTGATCACAAAGAGGCTTCCAGAAATGTTTGGTTAATTTTTTTAATTTTTTTTTTTTTTTGGTTCCTTCCAAGTTGGCTTAATAATGATTTTGGATTTGAAAGTGGGACAAAACTTGAAATGTGGGGGTGCAGGTGAATGTCTAGTTAGTCCTATATTATTCCAGGCCAATTGTAGTGAAAGTTAGCTGTGGCTGCTCTGGTCGAAGCAGAAGTTGTCAGTGAATTAGTGCATAGTAGCTCTCAAATGGATTTTAGCGTGAGAGTAGTTACAAAATTACTGTAAGTATCATACCCAAAACAGAGAAAAGGTCTTCGTTCCCCAAAATAAGGCCGGTACAGGATTAAACACCTGCAGGTGATGTTGTGCTGCTTCACTGCCAACGTGGAAGGTGTGAAGGTGATGAATTCCCTTATTGCTTCATCTCTGGGTCTTCAGTATTAATTAGCATGCTTCATCCTTCACTGATGGTATGAAAGCACCAAAGCTTGCTTGTTCTCATGTGCCTGGGTTTACAGAGATATGTGTGAATGGAGAATGAGAGTAGATGCCTGGATTCCTGCAGAGATCTGAAAAGACACAGTCCTTTGCTAGGAAATACTGTACTCTTCAGATAAAGTTCTCGTGGTTTTTACTGATGATGTGGGCCCATGGAGCTGCCACCACATCCTGAAGTAAAGGCCAGGTCCTCTCCTGTTGAATTTTCTCCATTGCCATTGCTGAAGTAATAGAGATGCAGGATAAATTTACAGTTTGGAAATCCAATATGGAAACATTGCATCTGTTGTTTGTTAATAGGTTATAAGTTACAATATTTTGATGTCAATTGTTTTAATAAAAGGGAGGGAGTGCACTCGCTACTGCCTCTTATCCTTTGGATGTTTTTCAATTTGAAAATGGACTTGGTTTCAAATCAGGTATGTTTGTTTTTCTCTGGTGGACACAGTGGTACAGAACGTGGTGAAATTCTTGTTCCATAGCACATCTCACAAAGAATATAGCGTTTTGTGTGCTTATCTAGCTACCAGTCACCTTTCTGGCTATCGATTGCTTTCTGTGAAGTCTGTTCTTCTGCCTCAATATGTGATATGAAATAGGCTGTATTTGTTGACTTGCAAGGTCAACGTTTTGAATGCTGAAGGTGGCTGACTGGTTTGAATGAAGCATTTTGATATTGTAGGCAACTGTGTTCTTGTAATTTTTAGCCCATGCCTTTGATCTCTTCACAAGTGAAAGGCACAACTTTGGAGAATAACGAGAAGATGATGGTATTTCATATAGTAACTTGGATTCTTCAGTTTCTGCATCCTGTGTCTTTCCCTGGTAAATTGGAAGCTCGTTTTGAATGCCCTGATAGAGACCTATCTGCTTATCTCTGTCACTAACCTTTGCCTTAGGTAGAAATAAGAAAGGTAGTAAGTTTGCATTTCTCCAAAATGATAAATCGCTTACAGGATGTAGGTTTTCTGGTGTAAGAAGTTATGTACAATGTGTCTATTTTAGAGAGCGTTATAAAACACCCTTTCTTCAGAAGTCTGGAACTTGTAAGTAGGAATTTGTGTTATGAATACACAGATGTTGCAGGAGAAAGATTAGCACTCATATCTGCTTATCAAAAGCACTGTTAAGTTTTATTTCATCATCCTTAAGCGGAAGGTGGGTGTGGTTCTTAGTTTTGGGGTCTTTTCTGCAGCATTCAAACTCTTTCTCCTGACAAAACCTGGCGTTGGTCCAGGGGAATGCATAAAAGTGGGCTGATGCCTTTTCTGAAGTAATACACCTTCTGGCTAGGGTGGTTGAGTAGAGTCTTCATTGGGTTTGCACAGGGAGGAACTGCCAGCTCCAATTCAGTGGTTCACGATCAGCCTCTGGCTGAGCAACTTGCTGGGTTGGATGTCACTGCTGAGGTGATGGCAGCGTGCTGATGGCACACAGCTCCACATACCTTTTGTCTTATCTGTCTGTATGTCTGTTAATAAAAAGCAGTGCTGGTACCTGGGCTAGACCTGAAGAAATTCTAACTGTGGTTCAGACTCCTTCATTTGAGTGTGTAATTAGTTAATTCAGTGTGCAGTTATCCCGTGTCACTGGGATGACACTTTCTGTTCTTTCTGGTTGGTGAGCAGATGCTCTCAGGCTTTGTGACAACCCCACCAAACGGGTTCAGGCTTTGGGGGTGTCACAGCTAGGCTACAGCAGAGGGATGTGCCCAGCCAGGGTGTGCTAAGCGCTCAGGAGGCTCCAGCTTGCTCTGAACGCTGCAAAACAGCTCACTCACCGTGTAAGTGCTTCATCTTTCTCGGTGGGGAGGAAAAAGTAGGAGCAGTGGAGAAACAACATCAAAATAATAGTCAGCCCTGTTTGCGCTCTCATTATGACAGCAGGTCATTAAAAGCATTGAGCTCCTGTTGTGTGGGGTATGTAAACACTGTATGAGACTGATTTTTTGTGTTTGTTATTAAGTATTTCTACTCTGGTGTCAGTGAAGGCATGATTACTTTTTTTTTCTTTTCTCTTCTTATGCTTAAGGATGCTGATCTTTTGGACATAGAAAGCAAACACTTTGAAGATTTGGAATTTCAGCAGCTTGAACATGAAAGCAGGTTAGATGAAGAGAAAGAAAATCTGACACAACAACTCCTGCGTGAAGTAGCTGAATATCAGCGCAGCATTGTCAGTAGAAAGGTAAAAGCACCAACACTCCATGCGTTTGTTCCTTCCTGTTGGGCATAAAGGAAATGAAATGGATCTACAGCCTGCCCATTTGTAGAAAATAATGCAAAGCTTTCCTCTTTGAAAAAGCTCTTGAAGCAGAGCGAAGATGGTGGCCCAGGAACACCCCACACATATCAAACCATGCACTTCTCCAAAAGGAAATAAATCAATAAAACTCCATGCCCTGTTTTTGTATTTGCATATGAAAATCAAACTCTTTAATTTGCTACAAAAAGTAGCAACCAAAGCATTGGTTTTTCTTCTTTAAGAAAAGAGATTTGTACACTCTGAACAAAACTACAGTTGTTTTATGCTCATGGTGATGTATATGTTAAATGATTTTGTTAAAATAATAATAGAACATCAAATTAAGGAAATACTTTAATTTTTAAAATCAGTTGTAAAGGTCCATTCTATCTCAACCAATTAGATACCAGTTTTTCAGAGACCAGAAGTTGCATCTCTAACCCACTTCTGTTCAGTATACAGATGTTAGTCACCGTATTATGAAAGAATACGTGCAATTGTTGTGAATAAATTGTCTCTTTACTGTCTAAATCTTATGTAATTATCTCTTTCAGAGCAGTGAGCAGTTTTGTAAAACCTTCTTTTCCTACTGCTTCACTCATATGAAAAGGGTGAACTCTCATGAATTGGATCCTTACTGCAGGTTGTCTTGTGCTTTGAAAGTAAAACATGTAAATGGTGATTATTTTCTTTTTATATTAGGAAAAGATTTCTGCTCTCAAAAAACAAGCCAATCATATTGTCCAACAAGCACAAAGAGAACAAGATCATTTTGTAAAAGAGAAAAACAACTTAATAATGATGTTGCAAAGGGTAAGTATTTATTGTCTTTTGGATATTTGTAGTGTGTAATAAAAGAGCATTTCATAGAATAAAAGAACACAGAGCTCAAGAAAAGCACCAGTTGTGCAGAAGCTAGCAAGTAGGTAGTAACGTGATAGATATCATTGGTATCCATTAGCCTTTAAAAAAAAAAAAACAACCAACAAATCTTTTGTAATCAATCAGCAGATTTCCTAAGAGAAAACACTAGTGACATTTGATAATCGAGAGGGTTTAGAGGTGCCCCCCTTCCAGAGGACTCAACCAGAGGCACCCACCCGGGTACTGAAGCTGGAAGCCTGTGCTCCCTGGGCGCTGCTGGAACTGTGCACAGAGAGCTCAGAGTTTTGGCTTGTAGTAGCCCATACCAGGCTACCAGATGAACTGCCTAACATCAGCTAACATCTGGTTAATAAGAAGCTGGCATGAACCCTTCGTGTCCATTTTATGTTTTGCTTTTAATCATGAGAGAAATCATGTAGTTCGTTAAGTAGAATCAGCACTTTCACAATGCTAAAGAAAGACCTATTTGGTTTGGCTGTGGTTATTAAATGAAATCTTTCACTAGCTCTTCATTCTGCACCTCCATGTTTTGTTCAGTTTTGCTGTAAATGAGTGCAGCTGAAGCTCTGCTGTGCAGTTTCTAGCCTTCTATCCCAGCATGAGTCTGTACACAGTTAACCTAAAATGTCTCGTTTTAACAGGAAAAAGAGAATCTCTGTAATCTGGAAAAGAAATATTCCACGCTTTCTGGGGGAAAGGGATTTCCTGTCAGTCCCAATAGTCTAAAAGAGGTAAAGAGAATGACTGCTTTTGACTTTACCATAAGTAACTTTTAATAACACTTCATACAAAAGCACTTTAGAATGTAGTCAAGTTCTATTCATACAATTATTATTTTTTGGAGATATGACGAAATTACTTTGTAAAGCTATTCATGGAAGGCCAAATGCATGGGTGAGCAAAAATAGCATCTCTTGACATTTTCCCAGATGTGACTGATACCGCCTTAATCTCTTGCTCTGGAAAAATAATCGGGTTTGTGTATGTGTTTAATTTTCTCAAAATAGACAATTAAACCTCATTGAAGTGAAGAACGACGAGGTCCAGGAATAATTCTGTTCAAGTATGAATACAGTTCAGTCTTATTTTTTGCACTGTAGATTTTCTCATTGCCTCCCCTCCCTTTATTGTAAGGCTCTGCACTAAAGCCTGACAAGTGTACGTTTTGATCTTTTTAAAAAACATTGAAGACTTCAAGCTATTGTGGTTGTAAGATACCTATTGAGCTATTTATTTAATTATTTTGAAAAGAGTAAAGGTGTCAAACATTTTTTTCTGGTAAAAAAAAAAGAGTTAATTTGGGTAGTACACGATGAGACTCAGAGCTTACCTGCAGCTGTCAAGACTTCATAGCTTTGAGGGTGCCGCTTTAAGCCTCAAGGTCCATGAGCAAGGTCAGTGTCAGGTAAGCCACAGCCTACTGCAAAAATTCAATCAGCACATATGATATTAGCATTAACTCTCCATATTTATCTTCCTGACTTGATCAGTCTGCAAATTGCAGATAAACGTGAAGTTCTAAATGGAGAAGCAGAAAATCTAGCATTTAAAATACACTGACAGATATCTATGGCTGCTTCATTAACTTCTGCTTTAGAGGTCTGACTGGACATGCTGGATCTTGCTTATATCGAAGCAAGAAATTGAAGACCCTGAACAAGGTCTGTCACGTCTGATGATGTGACATCTGTCACTGTGGGAAGTTGGGCTCTTCAAGTCTACAGCAACCACGTGTCCTTTCAGCACCTGAGCAATGTGATCCTGCTTATTTGGTCTCCCAAGTTCCTGGTGAACCTGGGTGGCCTCCAGCGCATACCAGTGGGGTTGAGCACCCTTCCTCACTGCCAGCCATGTTGCAGATGCTTACAGTTTCAGAGTCCTAGGTTGTGTTCTGACCTGGACATCTGACCTCTCACCAGGACATCTGGCAAGTCTAAGCTTCGAGGTTTTATTTCATTTTTAGATGGATCTGTTCATTCTCTCGCTAGAGTGTAGGTGCTATCTCTGATTTTTATCTTCATATCCACATAATGATTAGTTTAATCACAGCTATTTCAAAATGCAACTACATTGTGAGCTGAACGCTCTTTTCGTTGAAATGGATTATTCAGTGGTGTCATTCTGTTCACTGCAGTGAAGTCAGTTCAGATTTACTCCAAGGAAATGAGAGAAGGAATAGCTTGGGTTACCTGTTTCACGCTCAGTGTCCCCGTAAAAGAAATGCCTTTTCTTGCCAGATGTTATGTTTGTCTCAGTCCAGTTTAATTTTTCTCTGACTGTTCTGGCACCTTTAAAAATCAGGCACCAAATGATACACGGACTTAAACAGACTGCCTGCACACAGAAGCTAATTTCACCATGCTGTTGCTCATGTATCCTTGGAGACTGTGGTCCAATGCTTCTCAGCCTCTCCTTCCCAAAGCGCACATTTGTGACTCTCTTCCATCCATCACGAAGCTTACTCCCTGCATGCACAGCAACAGAGTAACACAGCCTTGCATAAAGAAGCAGGATGCTTATCCCAGTATTTAAATAAGTGAGGAAAATCAATGCCATTTAGAAGTTCAGCATTGACAGGATGACTTGGATGGCTAATCTGATACTTGAAACCTTTTATTTTATCTACTGTAATAGGGGCCTGAGCTAATGTACAACACAGTCATTTGTTGTTTGGGGTTTTTGTTGTTTGCTTTTTTTTTTTTGACCCCATGATGAATCCCTACTGGGGCTGTGAGTCTGAACTGCATGTTTTTCGTATAATGGTGAAAGTGCTTTGATCCTCTATCAAAATGAATACCATATTGCATTCATAGACTTGCCAAGTTTTGGCTACTGGTGTGCTGCTACTACAAGATGGCTAAGCAAGTTTTATGTTTACTCATAATGGACTATTTTTCCTGAAAGATGGCCACATGTTTTGAGAGGTAAACTTTAGTATCCTACCCAGTCTCCTCATGTAATAGTTCATCAGATAATATCAGAGTTAAGATTTGCCTCTTATTTCTAGAGTGCTGTGTTCACAGTGTGATGCTTAATTTTCCAGAATTGTGTACCTGCTTGAAATAACTGATAAAATACATGGAAAGTTACGCTAATAGATAGTAGGGTTGGTATTTTTTTTAACTTGCCATCTATGATCCTTGCTAAATTTATTCATTTCATTCAAAAAGAAGAAATATTAGCAGTCTGTGGCTTCTCTTACTGAATTGCTGAAGTATACATACTGGCATGTCAGAGTGCTGATACCGTAATAGAAACATAGACCCTTTGACACCTTCTCAATTTAAAAGCAGCTTACCATCTTGATTTTAAAAATAAGCATATTTCTATCTGTGTTTTATGATGTTCCTTCAACAATGATTTATTTTTCCTTTTGCATAGCTTTGTTTTCTATGTATAAGACGTTAGGACATTTGACTTTTCATAGTCTGACATCCTGCACACCATGGATTAGAGGCCATATTTTATTTTTTTAAAATAACGTTTGTTCAGTTAACACCAAAACACATGCAATAATTGTGTTCTGCCATTATATCTCAGGTGTACCTGCATAAATCTCCTCTGCAGGCAGAAGCACACTCTGATGTATGTGCCTTTCCACAGTCCGTCACCTCCTGTATGATTGTTTAAAATAAAAATAAAAAATCAGGCAAATTGTAATGGCTATGGGGCTAACACTAACAGCGGCTCACCTGCAGCTCCTGGTAACACCTAAAAGTTAGAAGTGACTTCCAGACAGTGTAAACGGAAGGTGGTGTGTCAGCCTAATTTATAGAGTAGCAATGGCTTGTCCTTCCACAATTTCTTCCCCGTTCTGTTAGTCACTGGTTTACTCAAACTAGCTTAACAGGCAAGAAACAAATCAGGCTAAGTTATTTTATTTAAACACAGACACACAAAAAATTAAGAAATAAGAAGATGGGTGAATAAGATTTGTTCTTTCTTTTCCCCCAGTCTGCTTTCCCAAGGAAGAGCTACATAATTCCTAACGGGTACTTACATCTTAGTAAAGTCTTTTGGTCACGTAATGTACATCTGCTTTTTGATTGCACAAATGTTTCTGGAATTAAAAATTAAGAACAATTTTCAGAATGCAAGTATTCAACATTTGAAAAGCTTGATGATAATTTTATTTTATTTACGGTGAACTATTTCAATGATAACAAATATTTGGCTGTATCGCTCTAAACTAACTTTCATTGTACTGGATACATTAATACTCTTGCACGTCTTTTGGCTTTTGCTCCTTTTAACTTCTGAATTCCTCCTTTTAGGGCTATATCAGTGTAAGTGAAATTAGTGAGCTGTATGGCAATTCCACGAATATATCCCCTTCCACTCAGCCCCCCACAGATGCTGAAGCAGTTGCCACTGAGCCTTCCACGGCTGTGCTGACCAGCCAGCCACAAAATAAAGAGGTTTGTTTGAGAGACATTTCCCTTTGTTTGCATTGTTCTTTCATGGCTGCCTTTTTCTTTTCTTTTTTTTTAAATTTTTTTTTTTTTCTTTTTTGGTAATTCAACTTGACCCTAAGGCAAACTGCTGTCTGCCAGTTACTGAGTCAGATAACACATTAATAGTAAAGCTGAAGGACTGGTCCAGTTGTAAAGTGTCTTTGATGATATAGATGGGACTTCAAAGGCCAAAACACCCGAATGCTTATGACCCAAGCAGCAATAAGTGACACTCTTTGCCTGTCAAACACTAAAAAGTAATGCACCTTTGGTAAACAATCTGTGGACATGCTTAATGATTACTTGATCAATGATGCTTAGGTCTTCATTGTATGTTTTATAGCTGCTTTTTTTTTTTCTTCCTGTGAGGTGGTAGAAGTATATCTTTAATATTTGTGGGAGATGAGTAGTTTCTACTTATCTGAAATATTCCACGGAGTCTGTCCAGTTTATGTCTTCTAGCTCACTCTCTCTTTTCCTCATTCTTTGTGATGTTTTTGCCTTTGTAATGACCATAGCAAATTTTGAATAAATCCCCTTTTAAATGAACGAAATAACCTTACGAATGTAAAGCCACCTACCTTTGTGTTGTAATAAGGCAACAGCTGGTTTAGAATTTGGCATTTCTGTGCTGCTTCTGGTAGCTCAGTATGCCTTGAGAGTTGCAACACAACACATCTCCTTCCCTGCTAAATGCTCCAACAAACACAGTGCTAAAACTGCAGCTTGTATGTGCCGTATCTTTTGAGCAATTCCAAAAAGAAAACTCTGTGTGTAATTTCTCTTTTTTCTATAAAGCTAAGATCACCTCTCTGTTCTGGATTTGTGTTTCCTCACTCTCTTTCTCCTCGCTCTATTGCTCAACTTCCATCAGTCCATTGGCCTGAGGTCATGGCTACTCATGTAGATCCTATTCCTTTATCTGATACACCTCCACCTCTGCCAGCTAAGAAACACCGCAGGCAACAACAGGTAACAGATTCAAAGCTGATAACTTGGAATTATTTTGTTTGTTCTTGTCATGGTGGCTATGACATTGATTGCAGTTTTTAGACTGATGTGATAGAACATGAGTTGATTGTGCTTGCAGAGTGTTGAACTTAAAGGCTCATTTAAAAATAAACACACCACATTATAGAATGTTACTGAACAAAAATTCTACTTATATAAACAATTTGGAGGCAAATGCTAATCTTTAGGAGCCATTGTAGGCGGCTTGCAGCAATGAAGTACAGGTGGCTGCATTTGAAATCCTAAATCAGTTTTAAGCCACCAATTTATTAAAACAACTTGTAAATAAATGTTTTTTCTATGTAATTGGATTCCACTTGCACACTAGACTTCAATTTTAAAAAAAAAATGTATAGGGACATGTGCACAAAATGTGCACATAAATTTAATGTATTTTCTTAGTCAAGCATGATTTTAATGTAGAAATTTTGTAGAAATCCTGGAAAGCACTGTGAAGCAGGAGGGATTCTGTGTTTTAGATTTCATTCTTTCCAGTGAAGTTCCCAGACTATCACCTTCAGTATATTCCAACTAGAGCGTAACTGAGCAAGCAGGTCAATTCATTTTGTCAAAACTGTGTAACAAATTACATTTGAAGCATTTCAGAAATCTGGAAGAGCGAAAGAAGCAGCACAGGGAATGCATGTACATGAGCGATACTTTACCTCGCAAGAAAACGACTCCGTCAGTATCGCCGCACTTCAATAGCGCTACGCTGGGACGAAGCGTTGCCTCTAAAGTACGTAGTGGCGTGCTATTGATAGCCTTCCGGTGTCTGTATAAAAGCCTGTATTATGTTAGCGGTAAGGTTGGATGGCAATGCACCTTTACATAATCCCCCAAATTCACATCTGAAACTGACTTCAAAAGAAATTCAGGTTTATTAACATGTGGAAATATATGTGAAGCCTTTATTTTGGCCTCTGGAAATGCTGTGCTGGAACAGTAATCATGCAGTTATGATTACTGTATCTCAAGGATGGTATTTCCAGGCTAGTCTAAACTGATTCTAGAGACACAACAGGTTGGTTTCCTTCCTACCTAAGGCCTCTAAATAGTGAAGATATGGTTGTGCGTAAAGTGAAGATACTCTCTATTTGTGACGTGGTAAATCAACAAAGAGCAGCTAGGTGGAGATACTACTTTGAAAACATTTTGGTCTAATAGAGACTGTGCACAACTAAAATATCCATGGCTGATTGATATGATGTGACACTGATACCCCTGACAAAGCAAGTTCTTTTACCTTTAGTTGCTAATAAAAAAGATGTCTTGAAGTGTAGTTTTAAGCACATATTTTCAAAATTTCCTGCAGGGACATTTACCATTAGGACAGAGCAACAGCTGTGGCAGCGTACTTCCTCACTGCCTGGCAACCATGACCAAAGAGTC
Source organism: Psophia crepitans (assembly GCA_013399095.1). NCBI lineage: Eukaryota > Metazoa > Chordata > Aves > Gruiformes > Psophiidae > Psophia > Psophia crepitans. The sequence continues at coordinate 21,150 of VWZZ01007020.1, read as the reverse complement.
AGAGTCAAGAAGGATGCACAAAGGTAAGATGTTTTTATTTGAGTTGTTGCTATTAAAAGTCGGTGTTTCATTTTTCAGAAAATAAGTCTGAAACTAGTGTTGCTGCAATCAACAGGGCTGTAAAATAAAAGTTTCCTTCTTGGTGAAAAAAGCAAGCTCTAAATGCCATTTGCAGATATTGGCAAAATAAGATGTTAAGATAATGATGTAGGCGCACATGTGGTTTTGATGTATGTGGTCATCAAATATACTCCAGTAAACAAGAAAAGCATATTCAGAAGTGTGTGTTGGTTTAACTGGGTAATTTCCATGAGTGTTTTTGAGGCAAAGATATTACATGTTGCCTTTTCTTTTCCCTTTTTTCCCTTTTTTTTTCTTTTTTTTTTAACAATTCTTTCCATGTTGTGATCTTAAAAATAGTTTTTCACAGGCATATATACTTTGCCTGGAAAATAATAATTCTCTATGCAGAGAGACTTTGCAAATCTGTAACTGTGCTATTGTAACTGGTCTTAAATAGTTGGGCTACCAAATAGGAAAGGAGAGCGATGTTCCGTCATGGATAGAGCGCTGCATTTTTATAAAAAGGACACGGCAATTCTGGGTCCAAAAGAAAGTGACATCTTTGAAACGTTGTCCTCCAGGCTATGGGATCCTGTCGTTTGTTGACTTGAGTCAATACACTTAATTTCTGCTTTAACGAGATGCATTATTCATAAGTGCCCCATCTTAATATGGAGTTGCTCCTCCGTGCCATCTGTCAGTTTCTTTTCTTTCTGACATCTGCATCACTGTTATCAATAGAAGTGCAAGAGGTCCTCATGGAGAATTGCACTGACTAAGCCTGAGCTGAGATAGAGTCATCCTGTTGTTATAGGACTTGTCAGAGCTAGCAGCAGTTAAAGGTCAGAGAGGACGACTGAGGTCAGCCGTATGCACTGAGATGGCTCAATACAGGGATGGAACAAGCGTGCTGCGGGATCATGACTTACTACGTTGACTTTATGGAGCTGATCCAGTTGTGATTTGTTGGTTTTGAGCTTTAGTTATGCAGCAGGCCTTCCACAAACCTACCATGTTGTGGCTAACTTAGCCTGAAGTATTTCAGATGTGATACAAAAGGACCTTCGTACTCAGCTTGGAAAGTTTCTTTGATGCAGTGTGCATGCAAGGGTGGAATGGGTTGCAAGTACGTTCAGACTCATCATTATGCTTTTGTGCAGAAAAGACTTTCAGTTTTAAAATCAGTAGAGACGGTTTGGATAAACTTTGATGACAAGAGATCACGTGTTTAAAATTGGAAATATTTCTGTAAAATGGTTGCAAAAGAGCATTAGCGTGCAACCTAAAATACGAAGTGTTACGAAACCTAATACAGGCAGAGATAAAAGTTTTAAAAATAAATTGATCAGTTTCAATATTCCATATTTTGTCAGCATGCAACTAAGACAATTCTAAAACAGACTTCTTGACTTAAGGGCAAAAAACAAAAAAGAACCCAAACAAAACACAAACCAAAACTGAATTATGGCCTGACAAAGAGGAAAGACGGGGAGAATAGGAGAGATGTATTCGTTAATGCACTTGGTACAGCACTTGCCACATGCCACGAGGAACCATGTGTGCTATACTGCCTGCCATACTAGAAGATGACAGTTATTCTTTAAAAGAACCAAAGGTTTGAATGGAAATACTAAATTATGAAGACAGCCTTAAGGGATTAATTCGTACTAGGAAAGAGGACAGTTCTAGATGGCCTATTCTGAAATATAAGCTTTGCCAAAGGCAAATAACGTTGCTGACAGGTGCTTTACTTCAACTCTCACAGGATTTGCAGAGTAAGATAAGAGACAAACCACAAAGGATATAGGAGTGCAAGGATTGTCTGTGGCTTGACTCCCTCTGTTAGCACCTAGTGAAGGGTTTATTCCCTTTGTGTTCAACATGGAGCTCCCTGAATTTATTGTTGGAGGAGCTTGAAGAGTATAACTGCTTTGTCTTGCTCTGAAGCGCCGTGTTGCTTGTTTGAGGAAAGCTCCTTTGTCTTCGTAACGCACCACAAAAGTTTTTGCAGGGCAGAGTTCAGCAAGGAAAGAGATGTCTAATTCAGGTGGCTAGGGTCAAATCCTAGAGTATTTCTGTCTAGCTATACAAAAGGCCCAGAGAAACAATCTTCAGGCATGTTTCATTCAGCCTTACGGGCATAGCCTTAACAAGTGTTGTGGTACAAGCAGGGAGGCGTCTGCATTCAGCTTGGTGTGATTTCTGGTTTCCCCTAGCACCTCATACCCACGCGCAGTGGGCAGAGGAAAAACAAGCTTTTCTTCCAAGTCAGGGGTAGTAAAACTACACCATGATGATGATGCAGGCGCACAGGCAGTTTTGAAGTACGTGGTCATCAAATATACTCCAGTAAAAAAGAAAAGTATATTGAGTAATGAAAGGGCATTTCTGCGGGACAGTGAGATTTGGGAAATGTTTTGAACGCCTTTTTTTTTTTAAATGTACTGTGCAGTACAACTGAAATGGAATATTGTTGTCAATTAAAATTCTGAAATCTTACATAGCTTCCACTAAAATCTGTGGGATTTGAGTCTCTCTAACTTCAGCAGACATCCTTAAATACATCATTGAAAATTAAGCCAAATGTCATGTAGGTGGACATCCTTGGCTATGTTCTTTTATTCCATCACTCCATGATAAATGTTTATTGTGTACTAAATACACTATATTTCTTACAAAAATGTTCTTGAGGCAGATCAGATTTGCCTTTTCAAAGTAAATATTCTGGAGGAGTAAGTTTTTACCAAATCAGCGGAACTCTGCAGATGTATAGATACTGCTTATACTGATAAATATGCACTCACTTCTCTCCCTCCTCCAAAAATTAGTTCTTCACCTGAAATAGGTAATGAATAGCTAAAAAGTGTCCTTTGCTTGTCACATGTACTGAGCCACTGCTTGCTTTCCTTGTATTTCGTTTCCCACGTGACAGGTTTTTCACTCTGTCAGTTTTTGAGGTAATACATTGCAAACGACAGGAGGGCCTCGAGTTACTGATACCTTGGGCATAGAGCTGCACTAAATGCACTGGAGCTGGGCACGCTCGGCTCGGCGGAGAGCCAGAGCCTTTCAGCCGCTCTGCTTGAGCGCTGGCTATCATGCTGGGTCCCACAAACTGCTATACGAAGAGGATGATGCGCTCCTAAAGCAATATTAGTAGCTTACCCTGTTCCTTAGGGCTTGAAAGCAGTGAGCAAACTTCTAGGGCAGATGTTTCGCGTGTTTGTATAAACTTGAAAAGAAGTATATTCAACAGTGCCTGGAGGAAGTAGCACCTCAGCTGGTTTGAAGGTATTATCTGAGAATCATCACTAAAGTAATTAGCAATGGTATAAAATGAGTTTTCTCTCATTTGCTTTCTCCAGTTTTTCTAATCTCAACCCAAGAAGATAAATGTAAAAGTCTGCAATGAAAAAAAATTGAAGTAAAAAAATTGAGAGGGTGAGACAATTCAGTCCCACTGATTGTGGGATGGTCTCTAGAAGGGAAGAGGGATGGTCAAGACATAAGACCAGACACAGCACTGGGAACAAAACTGTTGGGACCAGCAAGATGATTATTGTATACTTTCTAAGCTCTACTGAAAAGCAATATATTGTGGGCAAGGTATATATGTAAAAACAAATTACAAGCTTTTCAAAGGAGTTTGCTTTTTTTTTTTTTTCTCCTTCCCCTCCCCCTCTTTCTCTTATGAAACTCAGGAAAAGCTAGGAAAGGTATGAAAACATCCCTTTACCTGGCTGTATCTGTCATTGTCATGTTTTGGTAAAAGTTCTGATTGCATCAGCACTGTCAAGTTGTTCCCAAAATCTTGGAAAACTTTTAAATAATTGTGAAATAATGATAGCACTTCAAAAATTCTCTTTTTCCTGCTGTCAAATAACCTGTCATAACAAAACTTCTGATTACTGCTAATATCTGCAGAGCTACCGCTTTGTGGAGGCCTAATTTTTTGCTTCTTTGCTCATAGCCACACAAGTAGAGCAGAAAATTTAGAAATCTTTACAGATCTGTGGGTGACAATGACAAGGTAGACAGACTTGGGCTTCCTACTTTGGCATGTTTCCATACAAAAAATGTATCTTGACATGTTAACGTCAATCTTTTTTTCTTCTTTCAAAAAAGAAGAAAGAACAGATACAAAAGAAAATATTGTACCGTGACCTTTTTTATAAAGGACTTTTTTTTTTAACACACTTGACAGTGCCACTTTTAATAACAGCTTTCACCTGTAGTTCTGACCTCACCATAATTTTGTGGTGGTAATTCTGTTTTCTGTGATTCTGCAATAACTCTTTTGGATTATTATTTTTTTTTTTAATGATACATCTTTATGGATATTTGCAATAGTTCATGCAACAGTATGGCTGTTAACTTTTTTTTACTGATTGACTGTAGAGAATACAAACCAATGCAACAAGAAACATTTTAGCTCTTGTATCAGCTTAAGACTTGGCTGATACAAGTTTTGGCTTGTGGGAAACGCTTAGTGAAGTGCTGGATCTTACGAGGGGTCTGATATTTTTTCAGTGCATGTTCTGTGAATAAGCACCTGAGCAGTTAAAAATTCCTTAAGCAACAGATTGTGCCTGCACGATGTGTAAGTGGGGCTGTAAGGGAGGCAGATTGGTTGCGAGGCTTCTCGGGCTCGGTACGCAGCTAATCCTCAGCTTTGCTTATGGCATGAGGAGAAAGCGAGAACATTGCATTACGCTTGGTTTCTGTGAATGCATCGCGTTTTGCAACCTAACGACTGTGTATTTTTTGCAGTGTTTAGTTACGTTTGCATGATTATATCAGTTTACCTGATCAATGTTTTACTTTAAAGCAGGTTCTTTATCTTCATGGAAAGTTGACTTTCCTGTAAAAGATTGTTTGTAAAAGTGCTGTATTTCTCTGTGCCTTTTAGATAGGTTTATTTTTCAGTGAAGTATAAGATAGGAAATTAAAATTTCTGAGCAGTCAAGTTTTTCATTGGGCTCAACAGAAGAACATTCATTTGAATATAATTTTTTTCAGTAACTTATTTTTTTTCTCTCTTTTCACAATGAATAATTGGTAACCACTTTACAGGAGCAATTAGTCATTCCAAAGGTTCGAGTACAAAAGGTAACAGCATATCTGCAATAACAGTAGCATTTGCCTTAATAATGGGAAAAAATCCCAAAGTGCACATGTGAATCAGTAACACCTGTGTTGTGTGATGCTATTATCTGTAGCTGCTGAGGTGTATTTGTGTCCCTTTTGTCTCTTCTACTAATCGGTGCGATTGAACTTTTATTGAAATTTAGTGTTATTTCAAATGGCAAGTCTAGTTAGTTCCTTAGAAACCAGCTCTAATTGTCAACAAGATGCCTGTGTATGATGCAGAGGGAAGTCAGCAGGGAAGAGGAAACTATCTACCTTGTAAATGCTTGTAGGGCATGATTTCCTTAATAATATGCTTTAATTATTCAGCTTCAGTCATGCTTTTCAGATACCTTTTGGAAAGTATTACAGCCTTTCCAAGGTAGAGCAGCAGTTGTTGGCTCCCTGAACTGGGACTCTCCCCACTCCGGCATGGCAAAAAATACTGGACAGTAACCTTGTATGTGCAGATAGAGAATGAGAATAAGGCAGGAAAATCCCACTTTAGGCATGTCTTCCTAACATCAGTGTCTTAATAGTCTCTAAAATTTTTATCTGAACTTTGCTGCATTTGTACATTTGTCTGCATTTTTCCTATGTCTGTTTATCTTAAATATGTGGAATGTCAGCGGCTGGTTTCCTGTACAAATGAGAGGTTTTCATGTAGTCTAAAAGTCCTTCCTAATCTCCAGCTCTGCCACCAGCTCAGATTTCGGGTCAGAAATGTGCAGAGTGTATTACAAACTTGATGGAGCTTCAGAGCTGTGAGAAAGTTTTGCATTGATTGAAGGGAAAGATGAGCGGCGCAGTTGCATTTGTGATCACACAAATTAAGCAACCCCTAAAAGGGCACTGCAAAATAACTTGAGCAGTTAAAATGGTGACTGCCATTACACCCTCCTCTTCATCAAGCAAGCTCAACTACCTCTCTGTAAGTCTGTGTAAATACTGCTGCATTATTTACAAAGAGCAGTGGAGAAAGGAGATAAAAATAATTCTGAAGACACATTTTTTTAAAGGAGACGTAGCCAAAGTTCCCTTTGTTCACGAAGGATGGCTGTTCAGGAAGGATGACTTTGTGGAAAAATAACAGTGCAAAGAACTTAAATGTTACATAAACCTTATTTTTCTTTACATTGAGCTGTAGGGATCTGCTTCAGTTATGTAGGATGAACTGCAGTTTCAAAACTCCAGGAAAGTACCTCTACACAAATAACTACAATGATGTGACAAGTAGCTTATGTTATTTCAGCTGCAACTAAAAGCCTACCTTGCAGTTGTCAGAAGGCAAAGTTCCCCAGACAGACAAAAAATAATCCACATTCTGTAAAATCAACCAAACAAGTACTGAAGACCGCTGAATATCAGGACTTTCTTTTTTTCCTTTAATTTAATCCGTGTCAATTCTTCTAGATCCCTGAATTTAGCTGCATTACTTTCCAGATTAGGTTAAATTTTCATACGACACATACAAGAATATGCCTTGAAAAGTCAGCCTTGCTAATCTGTATATATTTGTGTCCATCATAGATAAAACAGGTATTTTAAGGTTTTATTTCAGTTAGGTTTCATTTCTGAAATGAACCATAATATTGTAGTACCTTGGTCACAGTGAAGAGTGAGATGGTGTTCAAAATGCTTGTGCTACTAACATGTTATGTTCAGGTCACAAAATTTCTGTGTAAAATAAATGTTTCCTCTGTACTCTGTAGGGTATAACCATCAGCGTATCTGTGAAAACCAAAGGCAGAAGTCTCCTGAATTCTACAGCAGAACAGCATCCGAATCGAATGTGTATTTGAATAGTTTCCACTACCCGGACCGTAGTTACAAGGACCATGCCTTTGATACATTAAGCTTAGACAGTTCTGACAGCATGGAGACAAGCATATCAGCGTGCTCACCAGATAACATTTCCAGGTAAATCATCTTTCTTTCTGATGTTGTAATGGCCACAGGGTTATAACGGACAAAGAGAATATGCACGTGATGATGCTATGGTAATGTGAATGCTGCTAACTGGTTAAGAAAATATAAGATCATTAGACAGGCATAATATTTAGTGTTTGTGTAGCCCTTCATAATCAGTTTTAAGTATCATCTCACCTGTTTAAAGACGGAAAATAAAAATATGGAGAGGCTAAATGGTATTGTTGAAGGCCACGAAGACATCTGTGTTGGTCCTGAACTGAAATGATGAAGTTGTTGATGCTCTTTACAGAACGGGTAATACCTGAGCTTGCTTCCAAGGAAGGAATTTCCTGTGTAGGAAATTCTCGAAGACATCTGCTGGCGATGTACAAGTACACTTGTTCTGCAAGTCCAGCACATCAATTTACTAAAGCTTTATGCCAAACCACTTAGGGCTCCTCCGGCGCTCTTTTTTGCCCTTTCCCTCTCCCTTTTCTGGGTCAGTGAAAAGGAAGAGATGACACTGAAAGGCTTAGAGCCCTCAGCTGCTTTTCTCATACTCAGACGCCATCCGCTCGGACACCATTCCTCAGATAAAAGAAACATCAATGATCTGCGTTAAAAGTCCAGCTGAGTCTCAAAATTGTGTGCAAACAATTTTCTTCCGACAGTCTGGTTTTAATGATAGTGCTTTCATGTCTGCTAACAGCCCTGGCCCAGCAGTTTCACAAGCATAAGCGGAGGCTGATAATTAAGTACAATGTTGTCACGGGATTAAGAATCCCTTGCGAACACAAGGACAGCTTTTTTGGCTAGCATGTTGTGTTTTATTAAGCATCTGTTTCCTGTAACAGGGTATCAACCCACAGATTTCCCTTCATAGTCTTTATAACTGCAATGTTAAGGGTTTCAGAAAATACCAGTGGCACTGATTCTGCCCACTGGTGGGGTTTTTTGTTTGGTTGGTTTTGGTTTTTTGTTTATTTGTTGTTTTTTTTAAAGTAAAAACATTAGGACTCAGGTTTTAAGGATTTCTGTTTTAAATAGATAACATGGTCGGCAAGTTTCTGAGAGCTGGAGACAGGCTGGGAATTAACTATCTCTGCAGTGATCTAACATAGCAGTGGCATGAAATCTGTCTGTCTTTGACTTGCTGCTCTGACCCTTTTGGAGGAAGATGGCATGTGTCTGAGCTACCTTGGAGCCATCTCATAAGTGGAATCTCCAGCCCAGGACAGGGGAGCCCCGAAGGCTGTTGAATTTCACTGGTGCTGTTTGCCCTAATGCCTCCCTCTGGTTCTTCTGCAGCTTCCAGCCAATGTCAAAAGGAAAAGAAAGGGGGGGAGGGGAGGACAAAAAAAAATGCCAAAACAACAGCAAAACCCCGCTGAATCAATTAAAAAAAAAAAAAAAAGACCAACAAACAAACCAGAAAAGGACCCATTACGACAGATCTTTCAGTTTCTCACAAGGCAAACTTCAGTGAGGGAAGAAAAGAGCAGGGGCTGATTTTGTTGATAAAGCTTGGAAGATAGGCAATTAATTTTCCTTGACAAAACTTCCCTTAAGCAAAATTAATTCAGATTGTTTAAGATGGTGTTTGAGAATCTCTTCTAGCCATATCAGACTTGAAAGGAAAACAATTTATAATGCTTTGTTCTGACTGACTTAAAATATATAAGTTCCATTTTACCTTGTATAAGGTGAGAGATACTCTTTTTTTTCTGGAAATGCATAAAATCTGTCTGTGCTCAAAGTACAGAAGAAACAGAACCACTGTGGTCATTCATTGACTTGCCAAACATTAGTTGTTCCAAGGTTCGTTAGCAACCTGTTTTTCATGGCCGAGGTTTCAGAGATTGTGATCTTCTGCTATGCATTCGTTTCTGTGAGCATGATAAGCAAATCAAGGATGAACGAATTTAACTAAGCTGAAGTGTTAACCAGTTTAATTTTGGAAAACCTACTGCAATTAACTATCTGCCAGGTTGCTCAAATGACTTTTAATTTATGGCCCTGTTGCTTTTACTGAAGTTATGTGACCCGTATGCTCTTGGCCCATCAACTAAACATACTTTGGCCAAACTAGGCTCACGCATCTGAGGCAGTGACCTCATTTTTTTCAGAGACAGTAAGTTTGTAGAATTCAGACAGATTTCAGATGGATTCTGCAAGCTTGGTTTAAATGAAGTATGTTATTTTTGTATTGTATTGTGTCATCTCATGAAATATATCCCCGGTATCAGACAGAGAAATGTCTTCTGATGACTGTCACACTTTTGACAAAAATCCTGGTCTTACAGACATAAGCCTCAGAGGTGCGCTCAGAAAGCGAAGCACATTGTTCTTACTTTTTTCTTTTCCTTGCCCAGGGCACATATTTGGACTACTCCCGTCCTACCTGTGTCCCTTCGCAGCTGGTCTGCGTGCTGTTAAGCAGCATGAACAACTCTGCCATCTGACACCCACTTCCACTCCAGGGCTCAGAGAGTGTTTTCAGCACAATACCAAGTCAAGTTTCTCTCTGCCCTAAATGTTTGAATCCATTTTGTTTCCTCACACTTCGTGTTAGTCTAATGGCATTATTAATGGCAATATAGTACTATTTAACATCAGCATTCTTCTTGCACAGCATAAGATGAAAAATAAAATAGCATGCCATGGAAATGCCACAGTTGAAATGGCTGTTAAACTGAGATGAAACAAAGAAATTGTACTGGAAAAAAGAAACAAAAGGAAAAAAGGACAGGCAAAGGTGATAGCTGTGTTGTGCTGGGCCTGGATCTAGCACTCTTTGTGATTTTTCCCTTGTTTCAGTGGCTTGTTGGTTTCTTGAACTGACAGTACTCTGTCACTGACTGGCCTTTATGCATACCTCTTAATCCTTCTTATTTTTACTGAGCATTGTTTTGATGATGAGTGAGTTGCCAGCTCAGTGAGACACAAACCAGAGACAGTCTACAGCAGAAAGACTGATACATTCAGGTGGCTACTAATGGCAGCTCTGAGGAGTTCAGCGTGTTCTGTTGGGACACGGTAATCGCCTCCATCCATATTGTGTTGTCTGGGAGAAGATGACAGATCACAGGGGACTGACAAGATGCATTTTTAGGCACTGGAGTCTGTATTTTTCATAACTTTGCATGGGGCATGTGTACATTGAGAGCATATACATTAAGAGCATACCATATACTTTATACATCATTTTTTGTTAGCACCTACTGCATTGAATTGGATCAGAACAGTAATTTTGGACTGTAAAATATGTTTTGGAATACCAAATCTTCTTTTAAATAGCACTTTTTTTTTTTCCCCAGTGCTAGCACTTCAAATGTTGCAAGAATAGAAGAGATGGAGAGACTTCTGAAACAAGCGCATGCCGAAAAGACTAGGCTGCTTGAGTCCAGGGTAAGCATAATTTTATGAGTAAAATTAAGAGTGGGCATGTTAGATAATACCCTCCTAAATGCAACATGACCCTAAATAGTTTACACCTAATAGACACATTAAAAATTACCTCTCCCCGCTTAGTTTGGTCTGGTTTCACCCTCATACTACATCTTAGAGCCCATATGCGATAGCTCCTATCTCATCAACGGGTGAGTTGATGGCAAAATCCCATCAGAAGCTAGGTCAGCATTGCTCCTACACCTGCTAGGACAGCTGCTTAAGAAGCAGCAGCTCATTTCTAGAGTGGTCGTATTTGCAATGCCGGTTCAAATTCTAGGTCCACTTTGCTGGATATATATTTCTGCCTACTTACGAGGCAAAAAGGGATTTGGTTCTAGCTTGGAAATTATGTTACCAACGGTAGTTTCACATATAATTGAAGTTCTGCATGTGCTGTGGTATTTAGGAACGGGAGATGGAAGCCAAAAAACGAGCTCTGGAAGAAGAGAAGCGCCGCAGAGAGCAACTGGAGAAAAGATTGGAAGAAGAAACTAGCCAGAGGCAAAAATTAATTGAAAAAGAAGTCAAAATACGTGAGAAACAAAGAGCACAGGTGAGATACGTTGACATGAAGTGGGTTTTAAGTGCAAGACTTCCCCTTGATATACACAAGTGACGAAGTGTATTTCCACCAATGGTAAACAGAACTGCTTTCAGTTGAATAGATGGTTTTAGTGTCTATGAGGTGTAACTGTGCTGCTAAAAGTATGTTTGGGCTCTTGGAGCCTTAGATAGATGTCAGAGTATTCATTTACAGTTAAATAGTAGCATAGATTAGCATCTGATATCTAAAGTATAGATATTAATCCTATAAGGTTTGTTACTGCCTATGGGCAGAGCAGAATTTTTTAGCCTGAACAACAGAAATTTTAGAGCGTGTTAATTTTAAAAACTGTTGGTGGAGGTTTTTTTCCTTTCTTCTAATACATAAAATATCTTGGAATGTGAATTGTCACTTCCAAATATTTGACTGCAAAAAACCTCAACAGAATTAAAAAAATTTCCAGCTCCACATCTGCTGTAGAGAAGAAATAGTATTTTTTCCAATGTTACTGGGACTATACAACATGAGAAACATTATTTAATTAAAACAGTGTTACCTACTACATCTTCTTGCTTCTTGTTAGGATTTAGAGGTATCTTGAGCTTTCTTTAGGCTTAGAGGTCTTACTATTTGTTTATTCACTGCAAATAATAAGATCTACATGGTACAGAAACTAGACTAGGCAGTCACTTTATTGTTAGTATAGTACAGCAAGACAAATGTCTCCATCTCAATTTATGTATCTGAGTACAGAAGATTCCATATCATATTTGAAGATCTTTCTGCTTTTACCTGTTACCTTTGCTAAACCTTTGTTTCATGCGTTACTATTACATTTTTTAAATGAACATTCCTAAATAACTTACCTTTCTAATTGTAACACTAAAACAGAAGAATAGGATGACCCCAGAGGAACTTTAAGCTGTTTCTAGTTAAATATATTCGTCCCTTTGTTTTTATATAAAATGTAATTACCAAATGTTAAATGTTATGTGTACTTTACTTGAACGCCTTCTTTTTTTTCTAAGAAATTCTAATGTCAACTCAAGTATGGCATAAATAAAAACACAACACATATCTTTATCCTGAATTGGAGCATGCATGTGTTGTAATAGAATGCCGTATCAGTTACTGCTAATTAGCAGACTTGGGAGAGAGGCTGAAGAATGATTTGGCAGGAAAACAAAATGTATCTGTCAAAAATAACTAGTTTGTTGGGGTTTTTTTTAACAACTTCTTTCTTTCCTTTGTATAGTGAAACAATATTTTTTTTCAGCACTTCCTGACACTTAGAAATATAAACTAGGGGAAATAACTCTCTACTTGCCAAAGCTGTTGCCAGCTTGTGTCATACAGGACTGCATCATTTTAGAAGGGTGCTAAGAGTCCTTGCAGGCAACGTAGCTCCCATCGCACTAAGAGGTTCTTGAGAATGCAGTGAGGGAAGGTCCCTTCGATTTATGACTCTCAGTGGGATTTAATGGGCTAGCTGTAGGCATGGAGCAGGGGCAGGTTAGATTCTCCAGGTCACTCACTTCTCTGGAGTCAGGGCGGAGAGAGAGCGACAGATGCTCCTTTCGTGGGTCATTCAAAGCACCGAAATTCAGCTTCTGTTCTGAATCGCCCTGTGACGTAGCCTCTGTCTGCTCTGACTGCAGCAGGAACCTTGGGAAACTCGTCTTCTGCATTTAAAGTGTGTGGGCGTGTGCCAAGGCCCTTCAGGCACAGGAAGCAAGCATGTTCCCTCAGCTGGCAGAGGTCCCAAATCACTGTCTCCCCCTCCTGCTTGTTCTCCCAGCTGATACTATCTGAGCCTGATGCAGTTTCGAATGAGGTGCTGTCTTGTGCTGCTTCGCTGTCTCTTGCAGAAGGAGGGATGCACTTCAGCTCTCTATACCACATTGCTGATAGTGAACTAGATAGCACATTTAATTCACAAGAAAATAATTCTATTTTGTTTACAGCAGTCTTTGTGAAACTAACTAGGGATTACAGTTCACTCATCATGATTTTTTGCTGTAACAGCATGTTCTTATTATTTATAGTACACTTTGCATGAAAATACCTGTAGCAGTAAAATATTGAGTACGATATGAGCGGTGAGTATCTAGCTCAGAGAAGTAAAGGGTTTGCTTAACATCACGCAAACAGTTCTTAGACTTCACCTAAAGCAGCAACACACCTTTGCATTTAATTAATGTTTTAATTTTAAAACAACCTTTCTATTCTGTGGCCCCTGTTTTACCAGCTTATCAACAGATGATTTCAAGAAGCTCTTAGGCTGTAATCTTGCTTTTATAAAGTTATCCAATACTTCATAACGTTACAAGTTTTAAGAATTTTTCTTTTAAAGAAAATTAGGGCTGCAGCAAAAGCACTTTATGTTTCTTATATTCATTCTTATCATCTGTGAGCAGTTTTCAAGTACATCCTTGCAGCAGGAAGAGTGAAGGAGAAGTTAAGACTGCCATTAAAAATAATATGATTTTCTTTCCCGTAGGCCCGTCCCTTGACTCGCTATTTGCCCATTAGAAAGGAAGACTTTGACCTACGAAGTCACATCGAAACAGCCGGTCACAACATAGAGACCTGTTACCATGTCTCCCTCACAGAGAAGACCTGCCGAGGGTTTCTGATTAAAATGGGAGGAAAAATTAAAACATGGAAAAAACGATGGTTTGTTTTTGACAGAAACAAGAGAACTTTTTCTTATTACGCAGGTAGGTTGCAGGATAACTATTAGGCTATACCTGTCCTCCTATTTTCCTATCAACCTCAGCTGAGTTATGGACACGTAAGGAGTCCTGAGTAAAACATTTCCATTTTGTCAGGTGTTTTTAAAGACATACACACACTCAGAGCTCGAGCAGTCCCTTCCCTGCAGTATTCAATCCTAATGCCACATTAGACAGAAATGAGCATAACAGACAAAGGGAGAGATGTGGATAGGCAAGAGGAAAAACCGGAGATCATCAGGGTCCTTGTACATAAAATAGTGGCTCCGTGTAATTTATTTTAAAATATTACATGCTTCCCCCAATGACAGAATGATTTCTTGTACCCTTTGTACCAGAATATAATTTATGATACTTACCAGGAAAATTAAATGGAATGCTTCTGCAGTCCCATTGCTTGATGTGCTGAAAAGTCTTTCAGGAAATTAAATACCCAGGAGTAGACTTTTTGAGTTTGCCATATTTTGAGAGGCTAAGGAATTTCCAGTGAACAATATGCAACACACTAAAGAGGTTTCTGTGTACTAAGTTGTGTTATATGATATCTGGAGTCATTATAATCATTATGTTAATTTGTTATATTGGAATTGAAGAAAGTATATGTGTCTCAGATTGCTGTGCAAATCTACCCATGGTTTGACTTTGAAGTTTCAGAGGAAGCCAGAAAAATGACTTTGTCTTCTGAATATTTATTGTTAGGAGAGGCCAGACAGGGGCATAGGTAGGATGGTCTTTGCTAAGAAGCAGAAGAAAACATTGAGTACAAAAACCAGCCAAGCAGTTCCATTTCCTTTTATGACATTACTGCTTTCTAGCAACTCATAAGGAACCTAAAATTGATGGTAGGGTTATGCATTGCTCAGTCCATCTTTTTTAAAATACATATTTGAATTCATTACATTCATTCAGTACATACTGAATACTTCTTACTAGTTTGCAGTAATACTATGAAGAATGTGACAAACTCTTTTTTATTTTGTTCTTAACATCTGGTTTATTTGTTAACAAAGCTTGTAACGTACAGTAGTGTTCCCATCTGGTACTGATTATTATTATTTATTTTTTTAGTAGTTATGTTACTAGTTAACAGTTTTGGGTTTGAGTGCAATACAGTTGCTATAATGCAATTTCAATTACCAAAGAAAACTTTTCATAATGTCTCAAGGACTCCGACCAACAAACATAGCTTCATGAGAATTCTGTACCAGCTGTGCAAAAATGCAGCTGCTTGTACGAGTGAGGCCCTGTCTAGAACTTCAAATATATAGTAGACTTCCAAAATAAATATTGATGCTGTAAATTCAGAGTAATTGACCTCTAAGTGAATATACTGGTGTATTGTTTTAGTTCTGCAAGCATACTGGCCAAAGAACTTACCCTAAAATCTGACGATTTAATGTAGCAACTAAAGCATCTGCACTTTTCAGACCTGAAGCATGCAGGGAACTCAACAAAGATAGTTGCAATGGGAGCTTGTGGGTACCTGAAATGCTCTTCTAACCAAGACCCCAGCTGGGGCTTGAAAGGAGAGTGGATCACTGTTTGCTTTGTACTGCATAGACAGTATACTTTGTTGTATAGGATTGGATTTAGCTTAGTATAGCATGTGCTGTAATGTAGTAATCTTACACCTCAGTACGTCTGCTGGTTCCCTCGGGGCTGGCAGGGAGATTCCCAGCATGGTATCGTTTGGTGTCTGGGATTTCTTTTTGCTCTCATACAAAGCTTTAGATATTGCTTGCTGCTACTTATAGGATGTAAACTGAGTTCATGGTGTGCAAAATGACAGCAGAGTCTCTCATGGGACTGATAAAGATGGTTGGCATGACTGTCTGGTGTTAAGGTGATACTAACTTGTGGTCAGAAGGCATTATATTTCCCAAATATAAAAGTACTGGGAGCAGGAGTAATTTTAACATTTAGTATCACCTGCAGTTGTGATGCTTCTTAACGCCCTCTGGGATTATTTTACAATTTCTCTTCGTTGCAGGAAAACAGATGTTTATCTGCCCTCTTCCTTTTTCTTGTGAAACATTACAGTTATGACTGCTAAGATGTTAAGTTCACAGTCTGTATCCTCCTTGCCCTAGTGATTCATTAGCTAATTCTGGGACAGAAGGCAGTATCAGAAGGTATCTAAAATAGTTTAGAATTGACCTCCTGCAAGCGTCTGCTTCTTTCCATTGCTTTTAAAGGGAGATTGCATCAGCTGTGTCACCATCATAGGTAGATATCAAACCTGAAGTGAAAAGACTCCCAGCCTGTATTTCAGCTTAGCTGCAGTGGGACATTGGTACCAGAAACACAGTACCACTGGGTAACAACCTGCTCCTTGTTAGCAGCCTCCTGGGAGTAACTATCCATTCAGGTGTTCTTACCTCGGGCGCTTTGAAGCAAAAAGGGAGGAAGGCCTTTTCACAACAGGGGCAAACCATGTCTAATTAATTTGGCTTTTACTTCGGGTGTCAGAGTAAGAGAGTGCAGATAGACAATTATGCTGCAGCTGGTGCCCAGGAACTTTTAATATCCTGAAAACCTTTCCATGTGTCAGAGCTCATAGAAACTTGCCTACAACCTGCTAACCTCACATTTCAGTAATGAACATTAGCTTGAGATGGAGGGAGATGATAATAAGCAGGAAGAAGCATTTTTTTAATAAGTACAAGCACAAATGATGTTCTAACATAAAGCTTTTGCTATCAAATTGTATTTCAGAGTTGCTTATCGTAAGTTTTCCTTTGAGGGCAAACTGTGGGTCTCAGCCTGCAAGCTACGTGAAGTCTGGCTGGCTTTCATGGAATTGGAAGATTGGATGTATCTCAGGAGACATCTGTCTTTCTGTTGGCTGAGACCGGCCATTATGTTTAGACACTTCAGTGAAGGGAGTGATTTGCAAATAGATGAGGAAATTGCAGAAAGCTTTGTTTCCTTGGAAACC
Organism: Psophia crepitans; assembly: GCA_013399095.1. Taxonomy (NCBI): domain Eukaryota; kingdom Metazoa; phylum Chordata; class Aves; order Gruiformes; family Psophiidae; genus Psophia; species Psophia crepitans. Next base: position 4,382 of record VWZZ01007020.1, on the reverse strand, counting down.
AGGTGGAAAAGAAAAGATAATTAAAGTAGGAAACAAATCTCATAAAAACTGACCAACTAGTAAGAAAAGATTTCTGTGGGATTTCAGAAGCAGAAGCAGTGTTCATTTCAGTTCTCAAAAGTTATTCTCTCTTTTCCGTTTTAGACAAACATGAAACTAAATTAAAAGGTGTAATATATTTTCAAGCTATTGAAGAAGTCTATTATGATCACCTAAAGAATGCATATAAGGTAAATTTTTATTATTGCTGTTTTAACTGACTATCGTATGGTAGTACCCAAAGTATGTGAGGTGCTGTAAAGTGAAAGGGAGAGCTGACATTATTAAAAGCACAAAGAAAAATCCCAGAGTGAAGGAAAAAGATGATGAGGCCAAATCAGTGATTAGCACTGGGTTGTGGGGTTTTTTTATACTGATGAAAGCAGAGATACAAGAATGTCTACCTGCCAAGTCATGGTCCCACGTTGGATTTGCTGTGCAGAATTCCTTAGTCCAGTAGCGAGACCACTGAAATCAGCAGCTTTGGCAAATCAAGGGATGACTACGCACCTATCACAGGGAGGGGGTTAACTGGTGCCTGCAGCTCATGGCACCCCATGCCTCTCACCTGTAATTTAAATGAGCTATAAACAAGTTGAATATATCCTTGGCAGGTGGCTTTGTGAAAGCCAGGGTGGCACTGACCACTGGAGAGAGTGGGGGACTTTGGGCACGAAACAGTAATTTGGAGCCTGGTACTACTGTGTAATAGTCTAGTGTAAATATGTCATAGAAAAGTGTTTATGCTGGGTGCAAACCACTTTAAACACATTTCCGCTTCCAGTGCTGCAATGTAGGATGCAGCACTACAGCATTCTGCATTTCATCTTTCTCCTTAACCCTATCGTAAATCTCTTCTCATAAGTCATTTTACTTCTGGTGCTAACAAATGTCTTCGATTTCATTCCTTTGCTATCCATCTTTCTGTTTTATTTTAGAGTCCCAACCCGTTGCTTACTTTCAGTGTTAAGACACATGACCGGATATACTACATGGTTGCTCCTTCGCCAGAAGCCATGAGGATATGGATGGATGTTATTGTTACAGGCGCGGAAGGCTACACCCACTTCATGTTATAATAACGGGGGGCACCAGGGCATACTGCAATAACGTCGCCTATGAAGTTAGCCATATGTCGTGAAACCTGAAAAGCCAGTGAATATTCTGAAATATCCTCCTTATGATGTGCACCCGAAACCTCAGAATGAGGCGGTTTTACAAATGCATTGAAAAGGGAGGGGGGGGGCTTGTTACTTGTTTTAGTTGATCTGTATAGGAATGAAAAGCTGAAGCAGTTGAGAGAATCATAGTGCTCCAAAATGGATAATCAGGCAATTTAAATTACAGCATCTTGATTCACTGATAATTTTCTACAAATTCTCTTATACAGAGAATGTCTTCATGAACTCATACTAAACAGTTTACAAATGCGTGTGTTCTCACCAGTATGCAAAAATTCTAGTAATGGAACAAAAGGGTGTAATAAGCATATATTTTAATATGCAGCATTTGACATTTATAGGTGATTAGGTGACTTTTTAAATCTTTTAGTCAAGTATTTTATAAAAATGTAAACAAAAAAGCAACCCTAAGGTACACGCAGTTCCTGCCTTAGTAGTTAAGTATTAAAACAGAGCCAAAGAGTTATATGATTCCCTTATAATAATGTTTTCAAATTAGTAGTTGTACCTAACTTTCTGTAAGGGGACAGTGCCAAAACTCTTAACGACATTTAATGTAATTAAATTGTTACAATATTCAGTGTGTTCAAACACCCAGTGACACCAGCTGTATGTTTGACATCTGCATCTATGGAGCTCAACAAAAAAAGGGAAGGATAGCTTTATAAAGATGCAGTTTTCCACAAGGATATGAAATGGGAACACATGTATTAACTTCCTCATAGGGAGGGGTGTTTTTAATCTTCCCTGTTGAATAGTATGAGCTGATTCTAGACCCTACAGCAATTTTCTTTTATGTAGTAAGTCCCAGAGTGGTTCTAACCTTACTCTGTGCCAAGTGAATGCTCTGCGGAAACCTCTCAAACATTGGTCCTCTTGAAGCCAGCATCAAAATCTCTACCTAAATTCTTCGGAGCCAGGTTTTCAGCCCCAGAGAGTTTTGGTTTTGTTTTTTTTTTAAAATACATATCTGCACAGAATAATGCTGTCAAATAGAATAAAAAGAGAGAGGCAAGTTCTGAGAGTTTACACTAAGTAGTGTATGAATAAAAAAACCCTTGAAGTATCAGATTCCTAAAACAACAAAAATAGAGGGTGCAGCTGTCTCCCATTTTAAAATCACTTCCAAGTCCTTGAGTAATATTGCAAAAACATAAATTATTTAATTGAATTGAACTTCAAGAAAGTCTCTTATGTGACTTGAGAGAGGTTCTATTTCAGTAATCAAAACTTACGTGCTATGTGGTTTGTGTAATAGAAGAAAGAACGTTAGCCTTTTTTGTTCTTGATGAAAAGTTAATGGCTTTTGATGGAACAAACAAAAAACCTAAAAGCAGAATAGAAGTATGCTGGCAGATTATTTTTGTTATCTTTTTTTAAACCTTGTATCTGTAATGAACAGGTTGAATTTTTTTTGTGGTATACACAGGTGATGGTTGCTCTAGCATAATGAACATCAGTTTCTACTTCAGTCATGAAAGAAAGGATGGTTATCACAAGATAATTGCTATCATCTGTGCAGATCACATCTTGTAATCTAATGATTTAAAACACTATCAGAAATAAATGGCTTTGGTTTATATAATTTTATTTTTTTCCTGATGTATCTTGATTTTACTCCTAAGTATGGTTATAAAGGTTTTCTAATAATGATTTTTGTATCCTGCATGATGCAATGAAGGCATTTCAATAAACATTTTTAAAAATACAGTTGTTTTGAATATTCAAACTTGCTGCTTCATGTTGAGACATTTCTGCTTGTCTTTTAAATATGTCGTATACATTTGCGCACGCAATTTGTATTTCTTAGTAACTCTTAATCTAATCATTCCATGTGTTTTCCCCATAAAAGAGCCGTGGAAGATAATCTTTGAGATGGCACTGAAATTAGCACTGCAGTCTGTTTAGTGTGTGTACCTGATAGAATGCCTTTCTCATTTTTTTCTTATCACCAGCCTTGGATGCAGACAATTTTTCTGTTTAATGGCAAAACAGAAATGGCTGAAGTGTAAGGCTTTCCCCATTTTCCCAATATTTGACTTAGACGTGACTGGAAGTGCAGGAAGCATTAGCTCACTGTAGAAGCCCGTGCAGTTTTATGACTTGTTCACCAAGCTTGCTATCGCCATCGCAAAGTGTGGTGGGTTCTGTAGTAGCGGGCATCAAGACAAGGTAAGCACGGCGTGGCAGTAGGCACCATCTTTTCCGATCGGTCTGCCAGCCCTCCGGGTTTACCCCGAAGGACCTCTGGCAACTGCAAACCACGCAGGAGGTCTCTGGAAAACCTCAGCTGCTGCGTCACTTACCTGCAGCGGCTGACAGGGGCTGGGCTGGCTCTTGCCTGGGGAAACGCGTTTGCAGGCACTGACTCCCTTAGTGCTGTTTTCTTCCTTCCTGCCGGGCCTGTGCTGCAGAAGGTGCAGTGTATGAAGGGGCTGGGGAAGAGAAGGCTCCGGGGAGGCTGAATTGCGGCCTTCTGGTACCTAGAGGGGCCTGCAGGAAAGCTGGCGAGGGGCTGTTTACAGGGACAGGGAGTGGTAGGTCAAGGGGGAATGGGTTTAAACTGAAACGGGAGATTAAGGTCAGACATAAGGAAGAAATTCTTCCCTGTGAGGGTGATGAGGCACTGGAACAGGCTGTCCAGAGAAGCTGTGGCTGCCCCCTCCCTGGCAGTGTCCAAGGCCAGGTTGGATGGGGCTTTGGGGAACCTGGTCTAGTGTATGGTGTCCCTGCCCATGGCAGGGGGGTTGGAACTAGATGATCTTTGAGGTCCCTTCCAACCCAAACCACTCTGTGATTCTATGGTCTTCTGGAAAGACAACCTTGGTTTGTCGACCCTGCCACGGACAAATAGTGCCTCCTCACAGTCTGGAGCCCCCCCTCCAGAACGCACGCACACCTGGCAGGAATGCCCAGCAAGTTCCTTTATTGACAAAACCTTGTTTCCTCCCTCACACAGAGACGGGCCGCGGTAACCACGCGGCC
>VWZZ01007019.1:210813-303004 GCA_013399095.1 Psophia crepitans | reverse complement strand
CTAGGTATGTTTGGAAAGTACTTCCAGGATGTTTTGCTCTACCTGGAGGGAGTACAGGGCGCTAGCTCTTGGGCCTTTTCGGATGCCAGTTTAGGGTGAGAGCTACTTGGGAAGGAGAAGAAAATACTGAGTCCTCTATAGAGAAAAAAATTATAATAATTATAGTCTAGATTGGTTTTCACATGCTACATTGTTTCCACCTCATTACCTGCACTTGTACCTATTCCTCTTCTATTTCTCTCAGTCTTCTGTGTAATAGTGCAAAGACCACTCATTGGAGCATAGTGTGATCTTCAAACCTTGAGTTTTTATACCTTCATCCCATGGCTATCCCGCTAACCCTTAGGAGGGACCTCTTTCTGATCTCTAGTATCATTTCCTTTGGACAAATTTGCTGGGTAAATGACCGCTGTAGCCTCAGGACCCATCTGTGTTCGAGCCACAGAGCAGCAGCCTGGATGGGCCAAGTTCTTCAGCTAGGGCACTTGCTAGCTTGTCCTGCTCCAGAATCTGCCTGTATCTACAGAAGCTTCAAGAACCATTGTAGAGGACTGACATGACTTTTCCAAGGGACAGCTAGAACTGCAGTTGGCCTCAGTCTTGGTGCTCAGATGCTACTTCTGTAAGCAATGGTATGGTATGTCATCCAGGCCCTGAATGCTGAAGCATTATTCCTGTTCAACATTGCAGGTGTTCGGTCTCATCTGTGTCGCAGACAGGGTGAAAAGCCTGACAATCACTCACCTAGAGGAGCCAGCTTACATTTGGAGGTTATCACTCCTAAACTTCTAGGTTGTCCTGGTTTTGCTGGGATGGAATCATAGAACTAATTTTCTGCACAGAAAAGCTGCATTTTAGAGCAGACTGCAGCACTTAATTCTGTGAGAACAAAGTCGAGAAGACACTCTGATTTAGTTCCTGGCCAGCTATGGAATGCAAGTTTCCAGAGTGATCAAGGTCTTGATCAGTTTTGAGACAGCCAGGTGCAGAAGCTGGGAAAGGCGACAGCCAGGGCATCTGACCCAAGTTGGGTAGCAGAAGGATTCCATCCCATAACCGTCACACTCCCTATACATTAGGAGATTCTCTGGGACGACCCTCTCCCTGGGGTGGCTGCCATCCCTGGAGAGTCTCACCCTCCATACTGTCCCTGAGCCCCACTGTGTTCCCAGCCCTGCCCTGTCGGGTGAGGTGACTGTTGCGTCCTGGCTGGAGCTGCGCTGCTCGCTGGGTGGCACCAGCACTGACTGCTGGGAGGGGGGCCAGCTCATGATCCCTACACTGGCTGAGTATAACCTGCTGTATTTTATACTAGTATTCATATTGAGATTAAGGTTTTTACTCTTTTATTAAATCTGTTTCTATTTCAACCCATGCGTTTCCTTTTCTTTTCCCAATTTCTCCTCCTCATGTGAGGGAGGTCATGAGGAAATAAAGCAACTGGCTAAACCATGACATGGGTGGTTTTTGAGATAGAGAATCTTTGGCCAAGATGGCGTTCAAAGTCATGCACTGTTTATTAGCTGTCAGGTAGAGTAACTGTTTGGCCGTCATGTGTTGTTCCTATCACACCACATTAGGACTCCAATTGACTAGAGACCTGATCTGGAACTGCCTCACCTCTTGTTTCAAAAGAGTACACAAGAAGATGCTGAAGCATATTTTCTCCTTAAAGCTACATTTTTATAAAGACAAACTAGAACAGAACTGCACTGCAAATGGATATAACTCAGATCTGAGGCAGATTAAAATAAAAATGTCTGAAAATCATTATTTCTCTGGCATCTGTCTTGGAGTCAAACTTGCATGCTGGAGTAAACTTTCTTCAGCCATCACGAGGAACCTTCTTTTTCACTTGGCTATGGTTTCACTGTAAATCTTCCATACTCTACAGCTCTCCTGTCTGCTCCCCTTGACTCCTGTCTGCCCAGTCACAGAGTCATAGAATCATAGAATGGTTTGGGTTGAAAGAGACCTTAAAGATCATGTAGTTCCAACCCCCTGCCATGGACAGGGACACCCCCCAATAGACCAGGTTGCCCAAAGCCCCATTCAGCCTTAAATGCTTCCAGGGAGGGGGCATCTACAACCTCTCTGGGCAATCTGTTCCATTGTCTCACCACCCTCACAGTGAAGAATTTCTTCTGAATTCACTCTCTAACCATTTAAAACCATTACCCCTTGCCCTATTACTATACTCCCTGATAAAGAGTCCCTTCCCATCTTTTCAGTAGACCACCTTTACGTACTAGAATGCTGCTATACTGGCTCCCTGGAGCCTTCTCTAGGCTAAACAACCCCAAGTCTCTCAGCCTGTCCTCATAGGGGAGGTGCTCCAGCCCTCTGATCTTGTTCATGGCCCTTCTCTGGACATGCTTAGCAGGTCCATGTCTCATGCTGCGGGCCTCAGAACTGAACACAGTGCTGCAGATGAGGCTCATGAGAGCAGAGTAGAGAGGGACACCTTCCTCAGCCTGCTGGCCACACTTCTTTTGATCCACTCCAGGATGTAATTGGCTTTCTGGGCTGCAAGCACATGTTGTTGGCTCATATTTAGTTTTTCATCCACCAATAGCCCCAAGTTCTTCTCCACAGGGATGCCCTCAATCCACTCATTGCTCTCCTGTATCCATATTTAGGATTGCCCCATCCCAGGTGCTTGACCTTACACTTGGCCTTGTTGAACTTCATGAGGTTCACAGAGGTTCACCTCTCAAGCCTATCAAGGTCCCTCTGGATGACATCCCTTCCCTCTAGAGTATCAACCACACCACACAGCTTGGTGTTGTCAGCAAACTTGCTAAGGATGCACATGATCTAACTGTCCATGTCACTGACAAAGACGTTAAACAGTGCCGGTCCCAGTACTGATCCCTGAGGAACGCCACTCGTCACTGATGTCCACTTGGACATCCAGCTGTTGACCACAACTCTTTGAGTGTGACCATCCAGTCAATTCCTTATCCACCAAGTGGTCCATCTGTCAAATCCATGTCTCTCCAATTTAGAGAGAAGGATGTCATGCAGGACAGTGTCAAATCCCTTGCACAAGTCCAGGTATATGACATTAGCTGGTCTTTTCTTATCCACCAATGCTGTAACACTCTCACAGAAGGCCATTAAATTTGTCAGGCATAATTTGCCCTTAGTGAAACCATGTTGGCTGTCATCAATCACCTTCATTCCCATGATGTCCCTGCCAAGTTGTTTTGTGGACATCAAGAAAAGCCTCTTCCTCCACAAGGATGTTTCAAACCTCCAGCCACCACCAGGATAAGACAATGAGGCAGCCTCCTCCTTGTTTTTGAACAGCTTTTCAACAGAACAAGAATAAAATTTTATCCTGTTTTAAGCAAACACATTTTAAAAGCACGTATTTTTTCCTGAGGCCTGACAGACTTTAACAAATACTCTCCTCATTTTTCTTGAGCGAAAGATGTTGCCTAATGCCATTAGAGTTTCACATCTTTCTATACAGTTACATAGATGGGGCACCACAAGTGAGTTCTTCCTATACATCCAGTGAAATTCTGATTGTTATAAATTAAAATGAAAGTTATTTGGAGTTCTGCAGTAATATTTCATACAATCAGAGAGCACAAATTAAAACAGGAGATTTCTTCTGAGTATTAGGAAATGCTTTTTCACTGGGTCAGGCTGAGCTGGAGTTAATTTCCCCGTAGCAGCCCTTACAGTGCTGTGCATTGGTAGCAGCAAGGTGCTGATAACACACCAGTGTTTTGGCTACTGCCGAGCAGTGCCGGCACACATCAAGGCTGTGTCTCCAACCCTTCTTCCACCCCCTCAGCAGTAGGTCGGGGGGTGGGCAAGATCCTGGGAGAGGACACAGCCGGGGCAGCTGACCCAGACTGGCCAAACGGATATTCCATACCATATGACGTCTGCTCAGCAATGGGAAGCTGAGGGAGAGGGGGAGGAATGGAAGGCATTCATTTTTTTTCAATGTTTTGTCTTCCAGGGGTAACCCCTACGCTTTTGGAAGCCCTGCTTCCCAGGAAGTGGCCAGACATCGCCTGCTGAGGGGAAGCAGAGAATAATCTTTTGTTTTTCCTTGCTTTGCTTCCGCGTGCGGCCTTGCTTTTCGCTATATTAAAACTGCCTTTATCTAAACCCATGATTTTGGAGTTGTCTTTTCCATCTTATTTTTTCCCTCTCCCCTCTCTGCCCTGCTGAGGAGGGGAGTGATAGAGCGGCTTGGTGGACACCTGGCGTTTAGCTATAGTGGCGTTTAGCCAAGGTGAAACCACTACAGTGGGTGACTAAGCAGTGGCACAGATTGCCCAGAGAGGTTGTGGAGTTTTGATCCTCGGAGATATTCAAAAACCATCTGAACTTGGCCCTTGGCAACTGCCTGTACGTGTCTATGCTTGAGTAGAGGGATTGAACCAGATGACCTCCAGAGGTCCTTTCCAACCTCAGGCATTCTCTGATTCTTAAAGTCAGTGATACCCGAACATTGAGGGGAAATCTGGCAATCTTTCTAATAGTGTGAAGTAAAAAAATCACAAAATTCTGTGGCTTTACAGTTTGAGATCAGATCTTTCAGCAACTCTTAGACAGCTGTAGCTCATTTTCTTTAACATTAGCCACATTTTTTTCTCTTTTTTCCGTTGACATTACTTTCTATATATTGTGTGCTGCACATGCCAGGGTATCTCGGTAATGTCACTAATTCAGGGGTATTTTGCTTATTACATAATTCTTTTCATATGTTCAGAAACTGGGAAGCTGTTGAATTTACAAGAACATATTTCCATCAGCCATGAAGAATTCTGCATAGTTCAAAATAGTTGCCCTTTTTAAAATGTATTCCAACAGTCCCTGACAAAAGCTATACATGATAATTGTTAGGTTATGGTGTGTGTCTATTAATATTTTGTGGGAATTCTGCACAATATAGCATACAGCCACATTTCAATTATTTAGTCATATGTGCACTTATTATGATGGATAGCTATTACAGAGTATTTATTGTTACAGTGAATTCTTTCTGTAAGATGTGGATAATTCTACTTAACTTTAAGCTTTATGAGGCATATTTAATTTTTTAGCTTAATTTTTTTTCACTCATTTCCTGTATGTCAAGCACTACAATACTTTAACATTCATGGTAATATCTTCCCATCTTTTTGGGAAACCAGTGATATTTCTAACTTTTCTGAAAAATATTTATAGTATGCTGATTTTGTGTAGACTACATACACAGAACATTTTCACTCCTGGTGAGTTCATGTCAGTATTTCAGGCAATTTCGAGATCTATTTCCCTGTTACTGATATACTTCTACTATCCTGATGAATACCATATGAATAAGTCATCTTTCCTTGCAATGCATTAATTCCACCATTTCTATTAACCCAACTTCAAATAATTATTTCAATTCTAAGCAATTCTTTGTATTTCAAGGCTTACTTATGTTTGCCAGCTTGACTATGGCCATATTTCTGATAGCTATGCTGAAACTTTTGAAGAGTTCTTTCTCCCAGTCAAAGGGATCTTGGACTAATTCTGATATGTCCTTGACTAGCAGCAACACATCCCAGTTACAGGCACCCAGTTAGGCCTGTGCAAGGCAGTATCTTGAAGTTCAAGGCAAACTTCTCATATCTTTCTTGAGAACTTATTTATAGCTAATTTTTTTTCCTATGTTTTTTAGATGTCGAATACTGTAGTAAATTTCTGTATGTTTTTCTTCACTCCCATGGAATCGTGAAGATCAGGCCTCTTGCTGACTCATTTCAACAGCTGTTCAATAGGACATCATAGATGTATTTTGTGTGAGTTTTCACCTTAATTCCTCAAAAATCCTAATAACTACGCATATTGCAGCGCATACATGCTTTTGCTGATTCATTTCCACGCTGTTTATATTTTCTGGGTTTCTGGTGAGTCTTTCTCTTCCTATCAGCCTGATGGTATTGGAAATAATTCTACACATGGACAAAAGCATATCTGTCTAATGATATTTTTTCCCTACAGCACATTTGCATATGCCAAGTATTTTAGCTCATAGTGAGTTCTTCATTGCATGACTAAATAATTCACGGATATCAGTACTATCTCAAATATCCCTTCACATTATTCTATATTTGAAATCCTTTCCATAGCTGGATGAGGCCTTCACAGACACCAGGAAATTCAGAAAGTATTCAAGTCTTTTTTGGCATGGACTGAGACCTGCAGAAGATGCCACAGTGCGGTTTAAAAGATATACATGTTTTACAGGAACTCTCTGGATATTATATTTGCATTGGACAGATGTGAAAAAAACAGTAACAAGTAGTTACTCTGTGTAGAATTAAATATTGACCTCAGCACCATGACGCAGTGTAGATATACAGGCCCTTATTCTGAATAAGCAAGATAGAGAATATATGCATGAATTATATTCTATGTGCAGAAGGTATAGAATAAAGGGTGATAGCATGTGCCTGTTCTCTGCTCTAGCTTCTGGTGTAGGAATACAGTCCTTGAAGCAGAGAGCTGATATGTAGCATCAAGTATGGGATCAGAAAAGGGGCAGGGATGATCACTGGATACTTCAAGGTTCTAAACAATGGTCAGCAATGGTCAGCTGAAGAAGTGTAGACCTTCTAGTGCAGCAAAACCATTTCTATCAGTAAACACAGAGAACACAGGAAAGTAACTAGCATTCTAAAATGTGCCATATAAAGTAAATTTTACTTTAGTGTGGAGTTGAAAACCGCTGAAGAAAGAAGGGGTAAAGTACATTTGAGAATGTATAGCAGGATCCCTAAGTGGTCCCTAGGTGAGAAGGAAGAAACCATCCCCAGGGCTGGCGCTGCTGGCCACAGACCAAGAGGGGCAGGGGCAGACATTTTTCTGCAATGATTAGATTGGTGGGTTGGTTTGGGTTTTTTTGCTATATGCACAGAGTCAGGGCTGTAGATTATCTTTTGCTGCAAGAACCCACTTCTCCAAGGACATTTTGTCTCGACGGGCTGATCACCCAGGACTAGTATGGATGTGATCATGGATGTGTCCGAGTGTTTTCTTCCTGAACTCCACAATTTTCTTCTCTTTGATTTAATCAGCTACTCTCAATACAAACTATGCTGAGCCGTGGTTTGTACCTGATTAGTTATTCCATTGGATAATACCTTCACGGCATTTCAAAGCAAATAAATAAAATTCTTAAAGCTTTTTGAGTAACATTAGAGACCTTCTGGCTGATGTCAGTATTCTGCATTTTTCTTAGATGTCACTATGGGATAACTACTGAAGGTGACTTGAAAATTAAATTTATATTAAAGGTACAGCATTGTTCACACATTAAGAAGAGGCCTAATACTAAAGAAGCTTCATGGGAGTGCAGCTGATGTGCAAGGAATCCATTCCACAGACAACACAACCTGCAGCCTTAGATGTTGGCAACACCGGGGAAACTTGGTGTGCTACCAACTCTGAGAAGAACAGCATGGAGAGGGGAGCAGAGTGGAGACACTGCAGCCAGGCTCTGTGGTAACACTGCAGAGGTGGAAAATTGATGGCAGTATGGAATTGATAAGCTGCATCCTTGACACCCTGGGCCAACAGTCCGTCATATTTTGACAAAATGCTGTCCTTTGTGCTATCTTTGCTCATTAGAATGTCATGATAATATCAAAACACACCTTCATCTCAAAGGCTACCTGCCTCCAAAGCCTGGCCACCCCTCCTTGAGTTTGTGCTCTGAATTTTCGTAAACTATATCTTTAAAAGCAAAGTGAGACACATTTACACCAACCATAATAAAAGGTCTGCATGATTAGAGTCACGCAAGCTCCACCTGTACATAAGAAGTACTATAAAAATGGCTTGAGAGAGAGGGGAGTTAGGGAAGATATCATTGTGGACAAGTCAGGGAGGACACCATCGCAGAAATTACCTCTGACTCCTGGGATCAGTCGATGGGCTGAGCCTCTCTTCCCTCCCATAGGGACGCTTTTGGGTAAGACCCGGACTGTACCGAGTGCTTCCTTGGGGGAACTTAGAAAATCTCTATAGATTTACTTTCCTAATCTCATGTGCTATATTATCTGTAACACCACTATTTGCATGTGCCTTTTGCAGACAGTCTGCTATCACCGGCAATCCATAAGAACCTGTATCTCTGTTGCTGTAATGAACTACACTATTCACGTGGCCAGCTGCAAATGCTTCTCACTGGGCGCCGCCAAACTCTTTAAGTCTGGCCATGTGAGCCCACAGATCACAGCTGGGCAGGGGGTGCAGGGCACTGTTAGTGTGACTGTAACTGTGATAGTTCAACAAATTGAACATGACCGGGCTGAGAGTGCTAATTGGATATAACTCAGAATCCAAAACCCAGACGCCCCCAGCCTCTCTGACATCTGAGGATAAGCTGGGATGCAAGGGAGGTTATTTTTGCCAAATTACTTCACCTATTAACATGACAGTCCCCAGCTGCAAGAGTTACAAACTCTGCCTTGTTCTAAAAACTGAACTTACTTTCCAGTTTTTCCAGGGAGGATGATCCAGATGCTGACACCAACAGGTGCTTTTTCATAGCAGGAGACGTCATTGTCTGTGAGGGTAAACAGAGTCTGCCTCTTGCCATCCTGCAGTAAACCATATGAAACAAGACCAGCACTAACTTCCAAGCTCATGTACAGTGGATAAGCCTTTGATGTAGTGTGGAACTGAATCACAAAGTCCGTAGATACAGCATTGAAATTCCAGTGTGATACATGTCCGGACGGGAGCACAGTAGCAAAGACCATCTCCTGACCTTCTAGTCAGGATGGAAAAGGTTTTTAAAAGACATGGAATGAAGAGGAGGTTAAGATGGTCTTCTCTCATAGAGTTTGGGGAAAAAAAAACCAAACCACCAAGGGAGAGGCACAAAGCACTGAAATCCTTGAAGGAATGGAAGTTTGGTTATTCCATTAGAAAACACTATACTATACTGCCAATCTACAGGTTTTCCATAGGTACTGATAGGTTATGAGAGAGCGCAAAATTTCAAAGCTATAAAAATAGTCAAAGTCTTCTGCTGATAATAGTAAATCAAAAATATCATCTGACTGGTAATGACAAATTGGGCACAGTAAGAACTGCTCTCCTTCCTTAAATCTCTAAGAGGGAGCCTCTGAGTAACAAATTCTTCAGGAGCACCAGGCCTTATAACCAGCCTTATAACCAGCCAAAGTCGGTGCAGGGAACCATGACATTAACTGAGACAGGGCAAGGATGCTGTCTGGTTACATCAGAGTGTGAAAAACGTATTGTCTTGCTCTAATGTGCAAACTGTCTCTGATAGCGTGCGAAACTCATTGTGCTCAGCTGGAACTAGGCAGAGGAGTGAAGGCTAAAGTAGAATGATTATTTTCAAGGAGCATATAAGATAACTGATATGCAACTGCTATAAATGGAATAATTGTAGGGTAATTTGGAGGTGCAGAGTCTTGGTAGGGTATTCACTAATCATATCAGTAACATCTTATTAGGCAGAGATTGCCTGATCAGAACCACATAATTTGGATGCAGATGTCATAGAACTGGGACCAATGAGCAAAAAGTAATTTAGAGTGGATTATTTCTTTGAAATAAGTTTAAGAAGAGAAAGGTAGATAGAATGGCTACAAAAAGGTGGATTCACAAGTAGAAAAAAAAGGAAGAGTAATACATGAAATCAGGTAAAGAGAAACAATGAGACCTTCCAAAAGCAGGAGTGCAAATACCTACAGACAGTAATGAAGTTGACTGCATATCCATGCCAACTAGGAAACCAGAGGGAAACCTGTTGGTCAACGCAATAGACTCCCTCAAAAGAGAGGAGGGCAGATTAACTATGTACTCATAGATTTCTCTTACTGAGATGAACCTCAAATTTCCTTGTAGTTTTTTTCAGGATGCTTACCTTTCAGAGCACGTAGGATGAACCCTACCTGCATACTGTGGCACAGCACTGCTGTGGCTGTGTGGGAAGAGAACATCAAATAAATAATTACATGGACTGAGGAGTGCTTTTGACCTTGAGCAGGCAGTGTGTTTGACTTGAACTTGATGTTCTTGTGTTGACACTGTATTTCTGATTCAAACATTTCTGATTCTTGCGTTGTGATCACAGGACTTTCCAAAAAGCAGTTTTTCAGTCAGAAATAGTAAAGATTTTTTTTTTTTACATTGAGAATGGAATACTGTACGTACCTGCTGCTCCCAGGACCAAACATGGTGCTGCCTGCTTTTTCGAGCGAGAAATTCTGTGCTTTCCAAGGTCTGAAAATATTCACAGTAGTCTTATGAGTATATGATGGACTAATCATGAAAGTCAACAACAGGTCTATGAATAGTGATCAGTGATGTCAAAGCTGTCAAAAGAAAATACAAGGAAAATCAATAAAATAAGAATAGAAGGAAACAGAAACAATCACTGGAGAGGGAGGGAGGTGAGGTAAAGTTCACGTAACTGTGAAAATAATGCAGTCACAGCAAATGCCCTACAATGTCACACGGGTGAGACGAATGGGTAACACAGGACTCGCTACAGCCTACGTGTTCCTTTATCAGGATGTCATGGTTTAACCCCAGCTGGAAGCTAAGCACCACGCCATCTCTCACTCCCCCCTCCCCATCCTCACTCTCATACATGGGATGGGGAGGAGAATGAGAAGAAAAAAGATAAAACTCATGGGTAGGAATAAGGCCAGTCTACTAGCATAGCAAAGGAAGAAGAAAATAACAACACTTATAGCAGAATATATGAAGTGGATGATATACAGTTGCATTTGCTCGCTCGACTGATGCCAAGCCCATCCTCTCCTGCCTCTGAGAAGCCATCCATCCTCCCCAGCCAGCCCACTTTATATCCTGAACATACCATCATGATATTGAATATCTCTTTGGGTAGTTTGAGTCACCTGTCACAGCTGTGTCCCCTCCCAGGTTCTTGTGAAAATTAAATCTATCCCAGCTGAAAACCAGGACACAAGAGCATAAGAAGCACAGAACTAAAGCACTTCACCTGGCTACTGCTAGTATTAAGAATGTTTCTGGTTTTGAGTGCTAGAGACACATACCCTCTCAAAGAATATGAAAATCCATACGTCTTTCCATTTCTACTCAAAGGGAGAACTATATTCTTAGATGTTAGGCAGCCACTGGTTAAAATAAAAAGCTATGATGTGGACAAGAATATTACCATGCTTAGGGAGTTCACAACCCCCAGAAATGATAGCTGTAAAGCTAGGATCATCTTTTGGGACAGATATGGATTTAAAATATTGGTTTCTTCCTCTTGGATGAATGCTTTAACTACCGGTGCCCCTAATCATTGCTTTCTCTATAGTGCGTTAAACTCTTGTTTCCTCCAAGAAACAAAGCCAAACAAAACCGCAAGCAAAACGTCTGAGATCATCCACCTACCCACCCAATGTTATGTGCAGCACTGCTGAACACTGTGAAATGTAAGCAATGCAATTGTATGTAAGTGCACGTTCATGTTCTCAGACACCTTCTACGGTCGATCACATCAGGGAATTAAGCCCTAGACCTACTTCAGGTTTCAGGTTTGGACATACACTGCTCAACTCTGGTGTCATCTGGGACAGTTCCTGGAGTTCAGCTCTGGGAAAAGGGGTTGGAATGTAGAGGCTTTCAGAGTTGGTTGAGGGAGAGCAAGGGCCTCACTTTTGTTCAAGTTTTCCTGTAGATTACTTTCCCTTTTTACAGTATCTACCCTTTGAAATCCTTTGATTTTATTTTTTTTTCTTATTTCTCTGGTGTTTCTAATGGTGCTCTGTAGGTGGCAGTGCAGAATACGTTTCTGTGATACTTCACCCGACTGAGAGATCTGTGTGTTCGGAAAGGTTTGGGTGTTTTGGTTAATGCAGTCGCTGAATGTCTGTATTTTTCCAGATGACTCAGGCAGTCATCCTTTACAATTGTTCGTTATTATTAATCGACATTTTAGCAATTAATCATTACAATCTCACACATTGTTGGTTGTCTCACTCTTTCAATTGTCTTTTCCTGTTCTTGCTCTTACATTAGTTGTACCATCACTCTGGTTCATTTGGGAACAAAGCAAACAAATCATTTGGAGCTCCTTGTAGTGGTTTAGCCCCAGCTAGTAGCTAAGCACCACCGAGCTGCTCACTCATTCTTCCCCTTGCTCCACTCCCGGTGGGATGGGGCGGGAGGGGAAGAATTGGAAGAAAAAAGGAAAACTCGTTGCTTGCAATAAGGACAGTTTACTGGGGCAGCAAAGGAAGAGGAAAATAATGACAACATTATTCAGAGTATACAAAGCGAGTGATAAACAATGCATTTCTCACTCCATGACCCAATTACCATGCACTTAGCCCATCCCAGAGCCACCAGTCCTCCTCAGCCAGCCCCCTTTATATGCTGACCATGATGTTATATAGTATGGAAAACCCCTTTGGCTAGTTTGGGTCACTTGTCCTAGCTGTGTCCCCTCCCAGCTTCCTGTGAAATTTAATTTTATCCTAGTCAAAACCCATGACATTATCCACCCTTTATTCTATACCATCTATGTCGTGTCCAGATACTACACTTTCCATTTAATCACCACCACTTTCCCCGTCTTTGATACACACACACACACACACACACACATATACACAGATACCATTCCATGTCTATAATGCCATCCCTCTAAAATGTCTGTTGAGATCATTTAATCCATGACTTTGGGCTCCATCTGTCATAACAGTCTTTGAGGGCAGGAGAGATGCTGTGTGATGTTGGATTGTTGCATGCTGCATCCAGAGCTCGCGGCTGGTGTATCTGGCACAGCCTATGCTCGTGGTCTGCCAGCTGAAGATGTCGATTTCAAGGGAGTTGCTGGGCGCCAGTTACTGAAGTCAGTTATAGTTCCATCATTGCTGCACTTTACTCAGTTTCATCAAAGTTCATTCTTTGTTAATTTGGGCGATTCTTACTGTAATACCATTGATACAGCATATACCAGTTGTAGCAGTGATGACATACAATAGCAGAGTTACTTAGCAATTATCAACAGGCAGTTTATTTTATTGACTATTCTCACACAAAATCAGACCTCCTTGAGGTACGTATCTGACTGCCCCATCCTTCTGCATCACCCACCAAGCACACCCAGGTCCTTGAGTAAAAGCAATCCCATGGGTAGGTTTGTCTTTGTCTGAAGGAGGGCTAGCCCAGACTATCTTCCTCAACATATTCTTCACGTGCAGTGTAGAAGGTTTAGTTCCTTCTACAGGGCCAGGTCGATTGGTAGACCCCCTAGAGTTAACTAACCAAGTGGCCTTTGTTAAATGTGTGTTCCAGTTTCTGAGGGCCCCACCACCCATTGCTCTTAATGTAGTCTTTAGCAGTCCATTGTATCTTTCGATTTTCCCGGAGGCTGGTCCATGATAGGGGGTGTCATACACCCAATCAATGCTGTGCGCTTTGGCCCACGTGTCTATAAGGTTGTTGTGGAAATGAGTCCCATTGTCTGACACAGGTCTTTCTGGGGTGCTATGTTGCCACAGGGCTTGATTTTCAAGGCCCAAGACAGTGTTCTGGGCAGTGACATGGGACACAGGATGCTTCCATCCATCCAGTGGTTCCTTCCACCATAGTAAGTACATAGTGCTTGCCTTGGTGGGTTTGTGGGAGTGTGATATACTCGATTTGCCAAGGCTCGCCATATTTTAGCCATTGTCTTCCATACCAGGGAGGCTTTATCCACATGGCTTTCTTGACTGCAGCGCATGTTACACATTCATGGATAACCTGTGAGATAGTGTCCATGGTCAAGTCCAGTCCTCAATCTCAAGCCCATCTATATGATGGCCCAAAGTGTCATCGGCCCAATGAGCTAGAAATAATTCACCCTTATGTTGCCAGTCCAGATCAACCTGAGTCACTTCAATCATAGCAGCCTGATCCACTGCTGGTTCTTTTGATGTTCCTCAGCGGCCCAGCTCTTGGGTACATGGGCATCTACATGACATACTTTTACAACCAGCTTCTATAGCTGGGCAGCAATATCTTGCCACGATGGGGCAGCCCAGATGAGTTTGCCTCTGCGCTGCCAGTTGCTCTGCTTACATCATTGCAACCACCCCCACAGGGCATTTGCTGTTACCCATGAGTCAGTATAGAAGTAGAGCATCAACCACTTTTCTCTTTCAGCAACATCTAGAGCCAACTGGATGGCTTTCACCTCTGCAAAACGGCCCAATTCACGTTCTCCTTCAGCAACTTCTGCAACTCGTTGTGTAGGACTCCATACAGCAGTCTTCCACCTCTGATGCTTTCCCATGATATGACAGGACCCATCAGTGAACAGGGCATATTGCTTCTCATTTTCTGATAGTTTATTATAAGGTGGGGCTTGTTCAACATGTGTCTCTTCCTCCTCTGGCAACACTCCAAAATCTCTGCTTTCTGGACAGTCCATGATCACTTCGAGACTTCCTGGGCGACTCGGGTTTCCTATTCAAGCCCACTGTGTGATTGGTGCGATCCACTTACTCCACAAAGCATCAGTAGCATGATGTGTAGAGAGCATCGTCTCGTTGATCTCTCTCAAATATTTTTCAATGCTGTTGGGAATCTGGAGAGGTCTCAGCTGACTGAAAGCTGGCAAACGTCGTTCCAGTGTTCAAGAAGGCCAAGAAAGAAGACCCTGGTAATTACACACCTGTCAGTCTCACATCAGTGCCTGGTAAAATTATAGAGAAAATTATTGAAAAACACCTGAAGGACAATGCAGTCAATGGTCACAGCCAACATGGGTTCGTGAGAGGAACGTCCTGTTTAACAAATTTAGTCTCCTTTTATGACAAGGTCACCCATCTAGTTGGCCAAGGGAAACTAGTTGATGTTATTTTTCTATTTCAGTAAAGCTTTCAATACTGTCTCTGACAGTATCCTTCTGGACAAGATGTCCAGCATACAGGTGGACAAAAAGATAATGCAATGGGTGAGTAATTGGCTGACGGGTCAGGCCCAAAGGCTTACAGTAAATAGGGTTACATCAGGCTGGTCTTTACTGGTGGGGAGTAAGACCTATCCTCTTTGAGTTGCTGGACCTCCCAGGATAATTTATCCACAGCTGAGACAAGGAAGGAAGAGAGACTTTCTTTGTATTGCTGGAGTTGGCCAGTCACTTCATCCACTGTTGGCGCTTCTTCGTCTTCCCAGTCCATTACTGCCTGTGAGCTGGCATATGATGATGGTGTGCTCTGTACAAACTTCCACCACATGGGTCATGTGCATTGAACTTCATCAGGATTTGTGGGTAACTGTGCGTTGTCTGGGTCATAATAAACCTTCTCCCACATGACTAATTCCCTCAGGTACTGGATACCTCTCTCCATGGTGGTCCACTTGCCTGGCTGACCTACATCTTCACTGAAGGGATATCTTTCTCTCACGCTTGACAGGAGTTGCTTCCAGAAGCTGAGGGCTTGTGTCTTCTTCCCAATCGCCTTGTCGATGTCCCCTTCCCTAGACAGGGATCCCAGCTGCTTGGCCTCCCTACTGTCTAGTTCCAGGCTACTGGTCCCATTATCCCAACATGAGAGCAGACAGGTAATGATGTGCTTACCTGGAAGGCAGCTGAAATCTTTTCAGATATCTTGCAGCTCACTCAGGGACAGGGATCAGGTGATTACATCTGGTTTTGCTCCTGCCTCCTGTTCTTGAGATGATCACGGTTCATCATCATTCCCCATTAAGCAGACTAATTTCTTTGTGTATGTCTTCTTCTAAGGGTGACTGACACTGGTACAAGTTGTTTTTTTGGCTCAGCAGCAGTGCCTGTCACCAGTGTTTGAGTAGTCACAGTGCCTGTCTGCCTGTTTTCCCTCTCTTCTCCCTGACGGCACTGCCTGATACAGAGCAGTTTTTGGAAAATAATGGTGAGGGCCCAGGACAGTGCAGTAAGTTGTGCCTTCTTGAATAGCTACAACATTTTGCCTTTGAATGTTCTATAATTTTATCAGGATCCTGTAGTTGTTTGGGAGTGAACTTCCAAACCACTAGGGGTGAGAAGGTCACTAGATACCAACCCATTTTCTCCCACATACAATGCCACCCCTGACTATTCAGCCTCAGGGAAGATCTCCAATTTTTTATAATGCTGAACAGGACTTGAAACGCATTCAGGAGACACAGAAGTAGGAACATGCTGGCTTGAACATTCCAAGGGTATTCAATATTCTCAAAAGCTGCTGTAATCAGCTTGAAGTGGGAGGGGAAAGAGCTGGAGAAAGTACCCCCCCATCTCCCGCATAGATTGGGTGCAATTATTAATCAATTCAAAGAGATGTTGTCCTGGTTTTGCTGGGATGGAATCATAGAACTAATTTTCTGCACAGAAAAGCTGCATTTTAGAGCAGACTGCAGCACTTAATTCTGTGAGAACAAAGTCGAGAAGACACTCTGATTTAGTTCCTGGCCAGCTATGGAATGCAAGTTTCCAGAGTGATCAAGGTCTTGATCAGTTTTGAGACAGCCAGGTGCAGAAGCTGGGAAAGGCGACAGCCAGGGCATCTGACCCAAGTTGGGTAGCAGAAGGATTCCATCCCATAACCGTCACACTCCCTATACATTAGGAGATTCTCTGGGACGACCCTCTCCCTGGGGTGGCTGCCATCTCTGGAGAGTCTCGCCCGCCATACTGTCCCTGAGCCCCACTGTGTTCCCAGCCCTGCCCTGTCGGGTGAGGTGACTGTTGCGTCCTGGCTGGAGCTGCGCTGCTCGCTGGGTGGCACCAGCACTGACTGCTGGGAGGGGGGCCAGCTCATGATCCCTACACTGGCTGAGTATAACCTGCTGTAATTTATACTAGTATTCATATTGAGATTAAGGTTTTTACTCTTTTATTAAATCTGTTTCAACCCATGCGTTTCCTTTTCTTTTCCCAATTTCTCCTCCTGATGGGGGGTGGGGTGGGGTGTGTGTATGTGGGCATGGGGAAACAAAACTACTACCAGCTACTATGAAGAAAATTAACTCTCTCAGCTGAAACCAGGACAGATGTCATCCGAGGTATGAACACGACAGCAAGGCCCCATACAAATACAAGCTTAAGCTCATGACCATTGACGTTATCATAAGTTGATATCGCACAGTACAGCCAAATGAGAATCCAGAACCCTCTCCCACAGCTGATAAACAGCACCAGAAGGAATACGTACAGCAAGTAAGGGTTTACGTACCACAGTCACGTGACCAAACAAAACACCATTGTGACCAGCGGCTGTTCAGATAATACAATAAATACTTATAACAATTTTGTTTTAACATGCTCTGGTCAGATCTGTCATCATCTCAACCCTTTTGCCCCACATTGGGGGCCAAAAAGGACTGTCATGATTCAGCTCCAGCCAGTAGCTGAGCACCACATGGCTGCTCGCTCACTCCTCCCCCCTGGCAGGATGAGCATGAGAATGGGAAGACAAAGGTGAAACTCATGAGTTGGGATAAGGACAGTTTACTGGGACAGCAAACACAGAGGGAAATAACAACAACAGTACTTAGAATATACAAAACCGGTGATAACACAATGTAATTTCTCACTCCTCAACCCAATGATTGTGCACTCAGCCTGTCCTGGAGCCATCATTCTTCCTTGACCAGCCCTCTTCATATGCTGAGCATGGTGTGGAATACCCGCTTTGGTTAGTTTTGGCTGAAAACCAGGACATTCCTACAAATCCTCTCTCTTTAGTGTGTACTATTTTTTGATGTTTCACCTTCACAGAAAAATGGTTCCAGAACCCTGAAGAAATTAAAAGAACAACACATTCTGGTCCATAAAAGGAACTAACCAGCTTACTTACTGATAGGGAACTGCATATCTGTTTATTTAAAGCTAATGCTCTGAAAGCAAGCGAAGATGGGACTTTCAGGGTGATGGAATATCAGATTTCCTCTCTACTTCTGCACGTGGTTTGTGTTTAGCTCATCTGACTCAAAGTTTTTGCACTCTGCTGTGGAAACTGATGAAAATTTCAGGACACCATGACCATTTTGCATTGGAAAACAGGTATTTATTGATATCTGTCACTCACTGTTGAATCTATTCAGCTAGAAATGCACACCTTGTTTCAGACATTGGCACATTATACAATTCTGTGGTTTGGAAACCTTAAATCATAGATTTTTTGGCAGACAATGTCAGTTTTCACAGGCAGGAATACACATGTTTATTCCCAATGCCATTAGCTTCTAATGCAAGTCAGTTTACAAACTGTGTCCAGAAGTCCCCTCCTGTGCCATCTTGAGCAACCTTCTATCCTTTCCCACTCAGTGAAAGCTAACACTGTCCTGGTACCTGCAGATGTAATCATGAAGTTCCTTGTTACAACACTCCAATATCAACGACTCCCCATCATTTGTAGACTTGTCATTCTCTCATTGGGGATGAAAAGTAGAACATAGAGTTTAGATGACCAGTTGCACAGCAAGAACAGGAGTACTGAATCTGGTTGTTAAAACTTACAATTTTAAGACTGTAATAAAGTTTTTTGAAACAGGAAAATGGGAATGATTTACGGTAAACCATTCTTTTCCCTAGAACACCAAAGGGCAACCCATAACTGTGATTGTCAAGTGATACTGTCTCTCTGCAGGAAATGTAGAAGTCAGATCACCTACCTAAAGTTGATATGGTCCTGAAATTGCTGGGAAAGAGGTACATCTGCCTGGCAGATACTAACAGTCGAAAGCAGCCTGTGGCACCGGGAAGCACAGTCTGCCAGCCTGGTCTGTGTTCCAGCACTCGACTACCCACAGCAGCTCTGTGTGATGTGCTGTGTCCCAAGCCAGCTTGCTCAGAGCCCTTTTCCTGACACACACATACATCATTCATATTGCTGAACAGTAATTACTTCAAGTGGCAACTTTATGGTACCTTTTGCTTAGTTTTGAAAACCTATTCTTATCGTGGCATTTAATAAAGATGTTTTTATGTGTAAAGTTAACTGAAGGCCAATGACAAGAAATTGAGACAGTCCTGTGAACAACTGCAGCTGAAGGCAAGGCAGAAAAATAGACATTTCTTTGTACTAGTACTGTACTAATAGCTTTTACATGACAGCCCAGCCTGTTGGTCTAGATAGGTCAGGCATGTGAATCACACTGTAGATGCTATATTTACTTTTAAAGTATCTCTGTCACATGGCTATACATAGCCATTCTCATTCAGGGCAAGCAACTCAACAGATACGGTCTTCTATGAAATTGCTGAAGGACTTTAATTAAACCTGTAATACAAATATTTAAAAATATACAAGGGAATGCTTTCTCTTTACCTGGAGTCTTCATAGTCATAGTAAGTGATTCTATTTTCTCTATCTTTTAGAATCAAAACCACTTCTATTATGTGTTTTATCTGAAATTAGGATTAAAAGTACTTTTTTTCTGTTTTCCTATGACAGCAACATAATTGAAAGTTCAGTGGTATATTTTAGCCCATGTTTTGCCTTAAGGTAATATCGTACTGAAATTCTGTTATTCTATTTGACAACATAAAGTAACTTTGAACCAAAAGAATCCAGATTTGGTTAGATCAGGAAAACAGACAAACAATATTACCCTGTTTATTAAATAATAATATTAAGCCACAGATTGGAAAACAAGCTTCCCACTGCTTCCAGCCTTTGGCATGCTGATTACTGGATTTTCTATGTGTGAAAACATTGCTATTTTAAATAAGAATAATTTGAAAAATAATGAATGTATTATTACTGGTTTTGTTACTGTTACTTTCTGTTGCTCTCATACGGTCTTTTGTTTCCTGCAGAGATGGGTATTCTTGCTGTACTTGCTCTACCATTGCTTCTCTTAGGGATCAGTGGAATTATTTATATTTACCAATCAGTCAGGTGGCTGCTGTCCAAGTCAGCTGTGCAAAACAAGGTGGTGGTGATCACAGATGCCATCTCTGGACTGGGCAAGGGTGAGTTATCTCCTTTCTTCTCAGAGAACAGAAACAGCCAGAGAACCCCCCTCTAGGCAATAAAATGTGCATACATTAGCTTCTATGTATTCATAATGACCTGGGTGAAGCAAGAGTTAAGACGTATTTTTAAGCAAAACCTATGACTTTTAAACATGCATTTTTAGTCTCAGCCACAGGAACTGGTGGTTGGTAAACTTTGAGGAACTGCATTGCTTTGTGTTTATTTAATTCAATAGAATGAGAGCTTTTGTAACCACATTAAAAGTGCTATTTTTAGCATGTTGCCACTATGAGATCTTGTTACATAGGCTCCCTCTGCAAGGTAGCAGCAAATCAGTATAAGCAGGTATCACCTTGCTCTTTACATGTTCCTTCTCAGTCCTTAAAGACTTCAACACTTCCTGCTCCCTGTAAACAGCAGTGCTCACCCTGTCCATGTTCCCATCTCTGCCCCGTCTATCACCCATGTTGTTCCTCTTCCCTTGATGTCCTCCAGTGCCTCAAACTGGGCTGCCTGGCTATGTGTAATGGTGAGTTCGGTGGACAGAAGGAAAGGGTATGTGATAATTTATTTATTTATATAACCTTATTGCCTGGATGGCCAGCCAATTAGCATATACTTCTTTTGGGCTCATATTTCCTGCTTACATAGTGGTGCCAGATTAAAGGTGTTGAGTCATTTATTGCCTGTGTATGGTCCTGCTCTAGGCATCCCTTGAGGAGCAGTAGATGCAAGTACTTGATAAGGCAAACGTAGCTTGAGGCTATGTTTTGGCATTTTCAATGAAGACTTGCTGTACGTTGGAAACCTTGCACACTCAAGCAGAAAATAGATAGGGAAAGGGAATGCTCTTGCAGAATTAGCAGAACAGAGCAGAGACCTGCAACAGAAATACACACCACACTGACAAGGAGTGCTCTTTATCAAAGCCTGTTAGGACAAGGTACGCAATAAATCTGACCTCTGTATCCCATCTATTTTTTCCCTTTCCCTGACACACTTCAGTTTCAGTTCAATGCAATATTAGTATATGTTTTCTCTGATTGAATATATTTCAGTAATTTTGTTTGAAGAGACATGATTTAGAGTTTTCCAGTTGAGATTGGATGTCTCGTAGAGTCATAGGGTGCCTGAAGGTTTCTAGACAAAAGTCTGGCTTGAAACAGGAACATCACCAGTGCCAGACCTGGGTGGGTGAGGCTTCAAGCCAAATCTTCAGAACTTTCTAGGATCAAGAACACTTATTAAACATTTCTCCAGGTATCTTACTCCAGCACTGCATGACCCCTGGGGAAGATTTTTCGATGTTCAAATTCCTTATTAACAAAGGTTTTTGATTTGGTTTTTTTTATTTTTTTTTGGGGGGGGGAGAAGGAGAGGCAGACTAACTGCTGCCTGTCCCTTGAGGCTCCAAAAGCAGTCTTCTCCCTCTGCTTCCTCCGCCCCCTCCCCTCACCATCTTGCACCCTTTTTCACACAGATGAAAAAGGGAGTAACTCAAACCAATTTTATTATCCTAATCATCTACTGCCAATATCCTATAGGGTGATACCAAGAAGTTGTTTGCAGTCTTGAATGAGTCCAAATCATGTAGAATTTACTCTGCAGTCCATGCATGCATAAGCGATGGCCATTCATCCAGAGCTTTAAAATACCAGCTGTCTGGCCAGCTGCTGCATATTTGAGCTCTTAGACAACAGCCAAATTCCTTTTCCCACATGCTAGAATTTCCGGACTGAAGATGACATTCATCAAAGTTAAAAAAGGGAAACAAAAACTATGATGATTAAATATGTTTGCAATGGTTTATAGTTGTTATTTAAACCTGATTCCTGTTTCTTCTCAGTGCTATGGCTCAGAAAAGTTCAGGATAGTTCTAGAGGAGAAGATCATAGTTTTCCCTTTTTTCCCTTTTATTTCTGTTCACACAGTAGTCACATTCTATTCAGAAGTTTTCCCCATTTGTTATGATTATAGCAAAAATACCGGTGTAGTTGCCCTAGTACTGGCAAATAATCTTTTGGGCTTTAAATAAAAAAATCTTTGTATGCTAGAAAAAAGACACTGTTATAAATAATGAAAAAGATTACATAAATAAAATCTCCAGCTGCACAGATTTGCAAAAATAGAAGAGTGGATCCAGAAGTGTTTCCATATAGATACTAAGGGTCTAACATGGGCATTTAAGAAATCTAAGATGAGCATATTAGCATAACTGGATTTGTCTGTGGGTACTGAAATCTGAAGAAAATGTTTTCTGGAGCACAGACAGCTATAGCACTAGCGTTGTACTGTTGCCAATTCAACAAAGGCCATAGGAGCTAGGACAAATAAAACAGGTTGGAAAGGCGTAAGAGTAATCGTAAGACTGTATTCCTGCTCTTCCCATGCTGAACATGTAACTGCCATACGGATTTGTCAAACAGACAGGACAGTGAGGAATATACTCTCCCTCAACACCACCTAGAGAAGAAAATAGACCAGACATAGGCTGTCAAGATGCTCCAGCCTGGTATTTCATAATCTGGATTGATTTGATCACATACTCCCATGAAGACCTAAACTAATAAGCTGGCTGCAGTCTCGTAGCCAGTCTGAGGCCGGATGATGGGTAACACTGCCTGCCAGTTCCTCTTGTTATGCGAGTCCTCACTTTCAGAAACTCACAGTCATAGTTCACTTGCATAAGAAAGGGAGAAAAATCCTCCCCAGAGACCTAGCTGAAACTGAGGTGAACCCCTAGCTCAGAATCTCCCTAAATATAAAGAGACAAAGCAGTGCTAGCCCAGCATACCCAGAAATTTCTCAGTGGCCTTCTCAGGAAGGCTTCAGGGATTGTAGATGAACAAGAAGTAGCTTGAGGTGGTGCCTTATGCCTCTGCTGACTACAGGGAAGGTCTAATACTGGGGAGATAAAGGTCTTGGGATGGGTTATGTATGGAGGGAAGGGTCTGTAAAAGACCTCCCTCACTGGTGCTCCATCTGTGGGCCAGTGGATGGTTTCTCTGCATTGCTTTCCCAAAGTTGTAGATAAGTTTCATGTTGCCAAGAGCTTCATGAAGGTAGCATACAGAGCTAGTTTTATTGTTTGCTGGGGTTGGTCATTTGCTTCTTTATACAGCAGTATAAATGAAGGTTTGTAAAAAAATGCAGTTTGTATTGTAATGAGCTTACATGTGTATTTTTGTAAATATTTTTCTTTATGGCAAGTGTGTCTGTATGTGGAGAGAGTAAAGGAAGAAAGATAATCAGAACAATTTTTCTAACTAAACCCCATCATCTATTAACTGGCACACTGTTCTTAATTAAATTTTTATTAAATCTCATGACTAAATAGTACCATTGTGCCGTACCATTTATTGTACATTATACCATTACATTAAATTTTATTACTCACATATATATTATTGCCATTTAATGCTTTCTATTTTCTCATATATATTTATTCTTTCAAAATTAATGAATTTTAAAGCATAGATCCAACACCATTAGCAAAACCAGCATCCCATTTCAAGCAAAATAAACAAAATCAAATTGTCATTATGGTCATTATTTCTTTTGAACATTTATCTCTCCTAGAATGTTCTCGGGTATTTCACACAGGAGGAGCAAGGCTTGTGTTGTGTGGCAGAACATGGGAAAAGTTAGAAGCCTTGTATGATGCTTTAATTAGTGTGGCAGACCCCAGTATGGTAAGTATTTCCTCACTCTGCTTTGAAAATTCACAACTTGTGGTAAACACCTTGTTTGGATATACAAAGTGTTTTAAATCCAGTAAAAGAATCATAGAATCATTTTGGTTGGAAAAGACCTTTAAGATCATCCAGTCCAACTGTTAACCTAGCATTGCCAAGTCCAAACAATAAACCATGTCCCTAGGCGACACATTTCACATGTCTTTTAAATAACTCCAAGGATGGTGACTCAAGCAATCACTTCCCTGCACAGTCTGCTGCAATGCTGAATAACCCTTTCACTGAAGAAATTTTTCCTAATATCCAATCTAAACTTCCCCTGGAGCAATTAGAGCCTGTTTCTTGTTCTATCATTTGGTACTTAGGAGAAGAGACCAACACCCACCTGGCTACAACCTCCTTTCAAGTAGTTGCAGAGAGCAATCAGGTGTCCCCTCAGCCTCCTCTTCTCCAGGCTAAACAATGCCAGTTCCCTCAGGCACTCCTCATAAGACTTCTTCTCCAGACCCTTCAGGAGCTTCATTGCCCTTCTCTGCACACACTCCAGCTCCTCATTGTCTTTCTTGTAGTGAGGGGCCCAAAACTGAACCCAGCACTTGAGATGCGTCCTCACCAGTGCTGAGTACAGGGGGACAATCACTTCTCTACTCCTGCTGACCACACTATTCCTGATACAAGCCAAGATGCTATGGGCTTTCTTGGCCACCTGGGCACACTGCTGGCTCATATTGGGCCAGTTACCGAACAATCCCCCCAGGTCCTTTTTCTCCAGGCAGCTCTTCAGCCACTCTGCCCCCAGCCTCTAGCATTGCATGGGTTTGTTGTGACCCAAAGGCAGGATGAAGAACTTAACCTTGTTGACTCTCTTGTCCCTCTGCAGGGCCTTCTTACCCTCAAGCACATCAACACTCCTGCCCAACTTGGTGTTGTCTGCCAGCTTACTGAGTGTGCACTCAAATCCCTCATCCAGACAATTGATAAAGACATTAAAGAGAACTGGCACCAGTACTAAGCCCTCCTGCACCTTTAAGATTTCCTTCTTGAAGAATGTCCAGACTTTCTGGACTCCTTTGCCCTTCAGGACTGCCTCCCAAAGGACTCTGTAAACCAGTCTCTAGTCTGCCCTCTAGAAGTCCAAGGTAGAAGTTCTGCTGACCCTTCTTCTTACTTCTCCCCGAATCAAAAGCTCTTATCAGTTCATGATGACTGTGCCCAAGATGGCCTCCAACCATCTCATCACCCACAAGTCCTTGTCTGTTCACAAACAACAGGTCCAGCAGGGCATCTTACCTAGTTGGCTCACTCACCAGCTGTGTCAGGAAGTTATCTTCAACACACTCCAGGAACCTCCTTGACTGTTTCCTCTCTGCTGTATTGTATTTCCAGCAGACGTCCAGTAAGCTGTAATCCTCCCTGAGAACAAGGGCTAGCAATTGAGAGACTTCTGCCAGCCGCTTGCTTCATTTACCTCTTTGTCCTGGTTGGGTGGTCTGTAACAGACTCCCACTATTTGCCTTATTGGCCTTTCCCCTGATTATTATCCATAAATAGACAACCATACCATCACCATCATTGAGCTCTAAACAATCAAAACACTCCTTAACATACAGGGCCACCCCACTGCCTCTCCTTCCTTGGCTATCTCTTCTGAAGAGTTTGTAGCCATCCATTGCAGCAGCCCAGTCGTGTGAATCATCTCACAATGTTTCTGTTATGGCAATGGTATCATAGTTTTCCTGCTGCACTATGCCTTCCAGGTCCTCCTGTTTGTTGCCCAGGCTGTGTACATCCGTGTAGATGCACTTGAGTTGGGTTACTGATCTGCCACTCTTTTAAGGGGGAAAGCCCTAATTCCTACTGAACCTTCTGTGTTTTCTAAGCCACCAAACCCCTTTATGTCTTTGCTGTCGCATGGCTTTCCATCTTCATTGAGATGGCAGATCAAATGACCTCACTAGTACACCATCCCGCACACATCAGTATACCACCTCCAGGCTTATCTCTAGCAAGTCTGCTTTTATTCCCTTCCCCCTTCAAATCTACTTCAAAGCTATTTCAATGAGCCCTGCTAATTCCTGTGCAAAAATCCTTTTCTTTCCTTGAAACATGTGTATCCCATCTGTCACCAGCAGACCTGGTGTCTTGTAGATCAAACCATGATCAAAAACCCCAAGATCCTGCTGATGACACCAGGCTCAGAGCCAGTTATTGATCTGCTGGCTCTTCTTGTTTCTCCTGTCATCACTCCCTGCAACTGGAGGGATAGCACTACTTGTGCTCCTGATCCCTTAATCAGTTGTCCCAAGGCCCTAAAGTCTCTCTTGATTGCCCTTGGACTTTTCATTACAACTTCATTCCTGCCTACCTGAAAAATCAACAATAGCTAATAATCTGAGGGCTGTACTAGTGTAGGAAGCTTTCTTTTCATGTCTTTAACTCAATACCCAGGGAGACAGCAGACTTCCCTAAGAAATGAGTCCAGTCTGCATATTGGGCCTTCTGTTCCCTTCAGAAAGGAGTCTCCTAGGACAATGATCCATCTTTTTCTTTATGGAAGCAGTTTTGATGCAGGGTGGAGGCCAATTTAACCTCGGCAATATCTCCAAGTTACACAAACCATTGTCCTTCTTATTGTTTGGTTGCATTTGTAGAGCCTTGTGCCTGTTGTGCAAGGGCACCTGGGAAGGTGGGGAAGTCACAGGGCAGACATACATTCTTCCCTATTCAGTAAGTCATCGCATTCAGCCAGGTGGAGAGAGAATAGAGAATCCTCTGTATCATACATCCTACTTGCCTGTTGGGTCTGTCCCAGGGAAGATATGGTGGAATACTAGTAGTCTGTCTCTCTCTCGCATTCCCTGATACACCTTGACCTACTCACTTCCTCCTTCTTCTATATAAAGAAGATACTTGGAACATGACTCACTGTTAATAGTGATTTGGTCAGCCAGGTAACACATCCAACGCAGTCCAGAAAGAGAAACACCTCTGAAGGTCTTCAGAGCATGATGCCAAAAGTAGAAGTGATAAATCCTGCTCTCTTGAGCTAACTCAGGGCAATTACTGTAAAGCAACTGAGTAGTCCTGCATTTTGAACAAGCCACCCAACTACAAATTCTAATTTGGATGAAAGGGATCCAAAGTGCTTCATTTAATCACAGTAACTATCACCCATTATCAGAGTTGGAAATGGTTCTAAAGACTGAATTAATTTTGAGTTTCTGCACTACTTTGGAAGAAGTCCCAGCTAGAAGGGAGCATGTGAATAAGAATGTCCTTTCCTCATCACAACTGACTGGGTCACCACACAAGTAGGCATGCAAGGCTGCCATTTCTGCCAGTTCTTTGGAAGATGTTTCTTTAATTCTTATGGGCAAGCTTTCCTTCTGTGACCAACAGATTCATATCAGGGCACAGGTGTTCCTGAAGGCATCACACAAATTCTACAGCCATTGTAAACCAGACCAACAAATACTTGCTTTTGACACTTTTTTTTTTTCCGTGAGTTTCATTCTTTTGCATAACCAACTTGGAGTGGTAGGAGTCACCCCCTATTATCTGTCTCCACTGACTACAGGAAAGACAAAACTCAATAGGGTAGAGCTGGCACAGCTTACTTTCCCATGGTGTCCTGCTTCATCTGAATTTCAGTCTATGACTAGCCATTACTGAACTATGTCCTTTCTAGAGTGGGTTAAAAGACAAATCAAAGTTTTTGTGGGAATGATAAAAGCACTTTCTTCAGATGTCAAGGTAAAATAAGTTACAAGATAAGTAAATAGAAATAAATTTTTATGCAACAGTTATCCTTAAAATAAGTTTTTTTCTTTATTAGACATATGCACCAAAACTCGTACTTCTGGATATCTCAGACATAAACTGCATTCAAGATGTAGCTAAGGAAATCCTGAATTGCTATGGCTGTGTGGATATACTGATCAACAATGCAAGTATGAAGGTGAAAGGAGCAGTGCAGAGCATTTCTTTGGAACTTGATAAAAAGATAATGGATGCCAACTACTTTGGACCTGTAACATTAACCAAAGGTATTTTAACTATTTTTCCTGTTTTGCTGTTGCCACTTAAAGTTTGAGACCCAAATCATTGGCATTACTATGTTTCATTTGCACTTATTTTTGCATTCTTCACTATAATAAAAAACAATTCTGTGAAAATCAGTGTACTGAAATTGAGGTGAAGATGAGCAAAATAGGAGTGCTTGGTCAGGAAATATACAAGCAGGTGTTCAAGAGACAGATATTTTAAAAATTTTCTGCTTATTGTATTTTTCATATGGTGACTCCCTTATTTTCTTTCTCGCTGCCTTTGTTACAAAGACAATTGTTTTCAAAACCCTTGCAAGGGTTTTGAAACCAGACAGGCTGACAATTAAATGTGTTGATACTGCATACAAATCTGCATGTAGAATCCAAGGGAAGTTTAGAAGACACTCAATTTCCAGCTACTGGATTTTGTGATGCTTTTGATTGCAGCATGGAGACAACCTTCATTAAAGCTGTGCTATCTACCCTTCAGCTATCACTTCTTTCCACTAAATACATTGAGCTCTTTTACTTCCATGACTCTTGCTTTTGTTTTTGTTTTTTTTTCCCCCAGCCATTCTTCCCAACATGATCTCAAGAAGAACTGGCCAAATTGTTCTAATTAATAGTATCCAAGGAAAAATAGGAATCCCATTTCGTGCAGCTTGTAAGTTATACACAGCAAAACTGTACATTCTAATGAATAAATTGTGAGTATTCTGTGGCACGGATAATAGCTTACTAAAAGCACTAATTTGCATCCCAATTCAATAAATTATTAATAGAATATTTGGCAAAAAAAAAAAATCATTGAAGTGAAACTCAAGAAAAAACAGTTAAAATACTATCTTCGAAGTATAACTACTACCTGAGGTACTTGGGGACAAGAGGATATCAAACGTGACAGTAAGGGTGTTTTTTTTATGATCTTAGGAGACATTCAGACTTGTAGGTCTAACATCTGTACTGGACATATTAGTAGAAATGATAATGAAGAAGGAAGCAGTGTATAAATATAACATACTGGTAGATGCTAGCTACCTTTGTAAAGGGAGATTCATGCACTTAATGGATTTATGTGTAGGAGTTTAAAAGGAGATGTAGTAATTGTATTCTGTTTGGCTTTCCAGAAAATTTTAAAGGTCTTTCATTCAAAGTTCCTAATGAAAAAAAGGTGTACTGAATTATGATGAAATATTAATAAAATGCAAAGTTAGTGGACATAAAATATAGGATAGATGTACATAGATATTTTTACCTGTGACAGGAGGTCAGAGTGAATGATGGGCTCTGAATTAAAAGGTCTGCAAGACCTCTGGATTGTGACTTACAGTTCCATGAAAGCAAAATACAGTGACAGAATCTGTGAGAAAAGCAATAGGGGAAAAAAAAATAAAAAATCCTGTCTTTGTGTCTTTGTATAAATCTATGCAGTGCCCACAACCTGAACATCATGTGTAGTTCTGGTTCACCATCTCAAAAGATGTAGAAGAATGACAAAAAAGTCTCAGAAAAGAAACAATACATTGATGGGACATCTGGAATGTTTTCCATCTAGGAAACAGCTGATTGTGTCAATTGTGTACATTGTATGTGTGTAAACTCACGAGTAGCAGAAGTTTTTACAATGCCTCTACCAATATCTTTGTTGCATGAAATGAAGTTGCCAGAAGAAAGAATTTCAAAACAAATGAATGGAGAAGCTTCTTGCCATACCTGGAGCCCACCTGTCATATTTTAGACTATATTATGCACAGATTATATCTTCACTGCAAACTGAGTCAAATACAAGGCGGACGAGTGCTTTGCAGCTCTGCAGCACTTAACACGTAGTTCTGGTTTCTGGTCAAAGTTCACATAGAATAGAACAGAACAGAACAGAACAGAACAGAATAGAATAGAATAGAATAGAATAGAATAGAATAGAATAGAATAGAATAGAATAGAATAGAATCGAATCATTGAGGTTGGAAGAGACCTCAAGGATCATCCAGTCCAAATACTATCAGCATTCTTTAATACCATTCTCAATAAAAAGGCACTAAGAGGAGTTAAAAAAACAAAAACAAAAACAAAAAACTTTCAGTTACTTTAAAATTAATTTTGATATTAAAAGCATTTTAGATTGCTGCTGGAGGGAGAAGGCCTAACTAGTTTACAAAACTTTAGGACTCCTGAATTCCAGAAATGGACATGCATTTCACTGCAGTTTATTGATGTGTCACAAACTGCAGCAACAGATGGTGTAGGGAATCTTCTCAGGGACAGCTGTCCGTCGATCAAAGACATTTAAACTGTAGAGATAATAGAAGTATTATTCCTTAACCCAGTACTTAATAATTCTGATTGGAAAATCCAGACACATGCTCTTTGAGATGTACAGGGAGACTG
This sequence comes from Psophia crepitans, assembly GCA_013399095.1. Lineage (NCBI taxonomy): Eukaryota > Metazoa > Chordata > Aves > Gruiformes > Psophiidae > Psophia > Psophia crepitans. The sequence continues at coordinate 272,923 of VWZZ01007019.1, read as the reverse complement.
ACTGCATGCCTCATGCATAATTGTCCTGTACAAATAGTTTTCTGTTGTTTGCTTTATGTCCAATTATAATTTCACTGAGTGAAATATTTCACTGTTCTTTGGCCTTTTGGCTAATCATTCCATGCTCAATTTTCCAAATATTCATGTTTTATGGAGCTCTACCATACATCTATATACATGCATTTATATATCCAACTATACATGTGGGTTTTTTTCTTTCTTTTAGATGCTGCTTCTAAGCATGCTGCTGTAGGCTTTTTTGATTGTCTTAGAGCTGAAATGGAAGAATTTGATATTTCTGTTGGCACTGTGAATCCAACCTTCATCTGTTCATACCATCGTCAACCTGCACCTGGCAACTGGGAGGCATCTATTTGGAAATGTACGGTTTGATGCATCAAGAAAGATGGTAGATGATGCCCATATGGCAATATGGAGTCATTTCCCAGGGAGAAGAAAGGAGCATAGGGAAAAGAATAGAAGTGACAGAAAGGATGAACAAGTTAGGGGAGCAACAGAAAAGAGAGATTGGAGAGATCAGATAAGCCTGGTGAAAACAGAAGGAATATGGAAAGAGACAACATTATGAGAGAAAATAAATACACCAGGGCATGGGGAAATGGATGAAAAGCAAAGCATGAAAGGCCCCAGCAGAGATCTACTGCACTCAAGTTACCTCTTCTCTTAGGGACTGTGAGGATTTTACTTCAAAATTGTAAAAAGAGCTTATGGACATACTGATGAGGGGAAGGAAAGGTTTAAGGGACTTGAAGTGTGTTTTATTTGACTGATGCACTATGTATCTTTTCACTACCATTCCTGCAGATATGTCTGTCTGTCTGTCTGTCTGTAGCTCTCACTCTTCTGTGTTTGATTTACAGTCTTTTTCAGAAAGGTGGCATATGGTGTGCACCCAGTGGAGGTGGCAGAGGAAGTCTTGCGCACAGTGAGCAGTAAGAAGCAGGAGGTACTTATGGCTAACCCTATCCCCAGAGCAGCAGTTTACATTCGCACCTTCTTCCCCGAGCTTTTTTTTGCCATTGTTGCCTCAGGGATTCGGGAAAAGGTGAAGACAGAAGAGGAAAATTGATTTTGTTTTGTTCTTTTCCCTGCTTTTGACCTGAAAAAGAAAGTTTATGTTTCAAATGTTAATGACTTCTGCTTCACACTATGGGTAGAATAAAGCACGAGGCTTTATTAAACATGAACCAGCCAGTGTCTCAATTAGTGATTCACTACCATTGAATTCACTTCACATTCACCTCACATTCACCTATGGGACTTGTACTCTTCTGGATTTAGTGACTATGATGAGATGTCATTGTCTGCTTTACAACAGAATGGGGAAAACTCAACTAGGATCTCTATCACTGAGAGTGAGTCCCAATCTAAATATGTCGATGAAAGCTTGGGGACCTGCAGCAACTTATCAGAGTAGTCTTTCAGTGTTAGGACTGATGGGAACTTTACAGGAACCAAAGGATGGTGAAGCAGGGAGATGTGGGAGACAGAGTAGTGGATCAGTTTTCCTCAGATGTGCTTTTTGGAAGTACTTGCAGGTTATGCAGAAGGTGAGCCCAGATGAGGGCTCATTATCTCATCTGTGACAGGACCCTGGAGTACATGCTTGGAAGATGGATTATGAGAATGGGACAATAATATGGAGAGATTCCCTGTATTATACTCTCCCAATCTGCTACACATTTTGAAACAAAATTTGTCTCTGTATCTTGTTAAGCTATCATTTTTTCACGCAAATTTTTCAAATTCCTATTTGAAATATTCCATCTCTGAGCAAAGGGATTATTCATATATATATATATAAAAAACTTCCTTATGTTCACTTTAAACCTCATGTCAGATAACATTCTCTGAGTTCTCCTACCTTTTTCACTGTGAGAGGCAAAAAATAATCGTACTCAATTCATTTACCCCCAGTCATCCATGCCTATCATAGTTTCCATGCAGTTACCTGTTTTCCAAGCCCTGGTATCTATTCACTCTCTCTTTGTGAGAAATCCAGATTATTCTTCTTGTTCCTCTTTATATCTTTTCTTGGTTTATGTTACCTTATTTATTTCTCTTTTTTTTTTTTTTAACATGGACAGACCACAGCTACATGCAGCATTCAAGATAAATAAATAATCTGGATTCACAGACAGGTATACAGATGCTTCCTGGATTTTTCGCTTTTCTTCTTTTGCATCTCATGCAAATTCTTGTTTGAGAGTTGTTTTTCTGATTGCTACTGAGCACTGAGTTGCCTTGTCCACTCTGCTACATGTGGTAATCAATCATCATGTCCAACACCAGTGTGGCCATTGTTCATGCCAATTGTGTAAATTCCATAAATTCCCAAAGTTCTCCTACTCCTAGTCTTCTCTTCCCTATCACATTTTCCCAGTTCATATTGATGACTTACTCCCTTTTCATCTCATCCTGTGAACTGAACCAGAATAAAGCTAATGCAAGGTTGTCCTGATCTTTAGTTTTACACCTAAGAGCTTAAATTCTGTCACCCAAATCCTTCTCTGGCCTTTGTTGTGTCATCAGTACTCACAGAGATCACAGCTTTTTTGAGACACTGTCAAAATGCCTTGTTTGCAGAATATCTACAAAGGAAATACCTACTCAGAAAGCATATAATCGAGTTTGCTGCTACAGGTCCTATTGCTCATATAACTTTCAACATCAGCTGCATTTACCCTACTCCTTCTACAAATAAGAATAAACCAAACATGAAAGGAATTCTCAGTGCAAAGAAATACATGGTTATCGTCTTGTGGGGACATGAACTTTTTCTTATATCTCTAATTCAATTGCTCTGGCTTCAAGAAACATGCATGTGTCTACCTCACTCAGGGAAGTAGTTCATAACTAGTGAGAAGTAGCCAGTTCTTGCAGTACCTGCTGAAGCTCCATCTATTTTCCATTGTAGCACAGGGCTTTTATTGTTGTTTGACTACACCTTAACTGTGAAGTCAAACATCTACTTTGTCCAAAATTTTCTTGTTCCTCACAAGAACTTTACTCCCTCAAACAAATGGGCTTGTGCTGTGCTCTTACTTACACTTGTGTCTCTACCTCAGCAACAGCCAAGCCCTTCACAGCTCCGCAAAACCAAGATATCAAATAATGGGCAATTTCTTCAGAAAAGTATCAGACGATCATAGGACATCACAGCTCAACATGAATCAATATTGTCTTGCTTTGTGGAAAAAACAAATGGGTTGCATGTTAAAATAAGCTGAATAATCCTTCTGCTCCATTTTGCACTTTCTAGTTATCAGAAGAATTTTTTCATTGTTTCTGAATATTTCGCTTCAAAAATGGGAAACAGTTCAAGAAACAGCAGTGAAAAGCAGTGAGAACGACAAAGGTAAAATAGCACCTGTGATCTATCAAGAAATTTTTGAAGAACAGCTGTATTTTAATCTAGAAAGCAGAAGAAAATTATATCTAAATATTTTTCAAGAGGATAGAACTAAACAGCTCTCCATTTCTACTGTAGCAGAACAATGTGCAAAAATTACAGCAAAGGAGATTAACAGGGAAAGAATTTTCTGCTAAGAATAGTTAGGCATGAAGGATAAATTGGCACAGAAATTTTAGAATGCCTGTCTTCAGAAGCTTTAAAGAAGAGATTAATGAGACATCTGTAAAAAATCAATGTAGCTTGAGTTTATCCTGCCTGCAGGAAAAGAAGGATTAGGTGACCTTTTAAATGGGTCACACTTTTCTGTAAATTTGTGGGGTTTTCTCATATTGAGGATAAGGTTTCTTCACTGGTATTTCTGAAGTAATATTTTTTCCTCTGGGGAAATCTATTATTTATTCTGATGTTTTCTATTTAATTTGTCCATCTCTGCCTTACTGTCTAAATACCTGTGGATATATATTGCATATAAAACATATTATTATAATAACAAGAAATATTATGGGTTCATTAAGAGATATTTTCTGTGAGTCTCACTCAGCCGTATTTTAATCTATGTAGATTCCTTAACTACTTAATTACTTAACTAATTTTTATAAATGAGAACAAAACTAAGCCAGAATATTTAGTTGTAGAAGTCATCGGAAAAAGATCATGGAATCACAGAACCATAGAATCTCCCGAGCTGGAAGGGACCCCTAAGGACCATCGAGTCCAACCCCTGGCCCCACACAGGACCAGCCCAATCACAGCAGATGGCTGAGAGCATTGTTCAGGCACTGCTTGAACTCAGTCCAGCGCAGGGCGGTGACCACTGCCCTGGGGAGCCTGNCCTCTGGAGGAAGCTGTAGGCCGCCATGAGCTCTGCCCTCAGTCTCCTCTTCTCCAGGCTGAACAAGCCCAGGGCCTTCAGCCTCTCCTCATATGTCTTCCCCCTTCACCATCTTGGTTGCCCTCCTTTGGACATTCTCCAATAGCTTCATGTCCTTTTTGTACTGTGGCGCCCAAACCTGCACCCAGTACTTGACATGAAGCCCCACCAATGCAGTATAGAGTGGGACAATCGCGTCCCTGGCCCTGCTGGCAATGGTACGCTTGATGCTTGCCAGGACACAGTTGCCCTTCCTGGCAGCCTGGGCACACTGCTGGCTCATGGTCACCTTGCTGTGGACCAAGACCCCCAGTCCCTCTCAGCACAGCTGCTCTCCAGCGTCTCACACCCCAGTCTGTCTGTACAGCCAGGGCTGCCCCTGCCCAGGGGCAGGATCCGGCACTAGGTCTTGCTCAGCTTCATGCGGTTGGTGATTGCCCAGTTCTCGACTGCCCAGATCTCTCTGCAAGGCCTCTCCACCCTCAACGGAGTAGACAGCTCCTCCCAATTTAGTGTCATCTGCAAATTTGCTGAAAACAGCTCTTTTTTAAAAAAAAAAGTTTCTCATATGCCTAAAGGGCACATAATATTATTTTAGAGAAAGCTGTGCATGTACTGTTCTAAATTTATTTGTGCTGAAATAAACTATTTCTTGGTGTTGACCAATAAAATTGTCATTGCTGGACACAAGGCCCCTTAAAGTATAGAAGAATGTTAAGGAATGAAAGTCTTAGAAGTGAGGACACTCTTGCCTAATTTTAGTCATCTGTCCTAGATATATCCTGCCAAGAGCTAACCTCCCACATTCCCTTCTTAAGCAGTGGAAAGACGCAGGTGCTGTAACCAGTGACTTATCTGACATGCTGCTTAGGACAACCTGAGTTGCATCCTAGAAGTGCGTATTGCTCTCATTAACTTTCACTAGACTCTAGGTAACCAGCACAAATGTAGATCTGTGTATCTGTGCCACAGGCATCTGAAGTTTGCTGAGATGCCACATTCATCAAGATTGATTGAATCAAATGAATTGGAATAAAAATTCCACAGTATCTGATAAGTGGTTTTTTGGGTTGGTTTTTTTTTGAGAGTTTGTTTGGGTTTTTGGGTGAGGGTTTTTTTGCCTGCTTTCAAATAACGTGGTAAGTCCTTACCCTAGAATGAGCAATGCCTACAAACTGGGAGTCAAAAGTTAAAATAAGAGAGAATTTCATTGGTAAGTTGTGTGCTGTCTACAACCATGTATCTTCCAGCTTTGTTTGCCTTCCTAGCCATTTTAAATGATAGTATTTACATTGAAAGCCTCTTCCCTCTATTAGCCTTCCTTTCACAGCAAATCCTACCATTGTGCATATGGTGAAACTCTTGACTCATAAGCTGTAAGACACAGATTTTCCTGAAGAGATTGTACCATTAATAACAAACAAATTATTCAAGCCCTGCACCATACATGGGCTGCCTGATTTGCTGCCTTGCTCTTTGTAGGTTTTGGGTTTGAGATGGGATTTTTGACAGTTTTTTCAATAAAGAATTAATGTGGAAATCCATAACGCTCTGGAATTCTAACAAACTCACATACTTTATATTAGCATTAGAGACTGATTAGAAATCAGAGCAGTGGAGGACCTGTGTCACTGACTTTTTTTGAACTGAGACACCTGAATCTACTTTTCCGATACTAAGACTTCCTTGAAACATGCATGGAAATATAATTTCTTTATTAAGAGAAATAACTAATGCTACACAAATATACATTTTATTAATTAATACTGTTTCAGTCTGATCTAGCATTATCATTTACAGGATACTTTGAGATACAGTTCAAAAATTTACAGAACTGAAATAGTGGCCAGGTGACGCAAGCCTTTTATTGGGTGTGCAGAGTCCTCTGTGCGGTTGTGAAAAGAGTTCACATACACATTGCAAGCTTTCTCTGGAGCTGTATGATCAGGAAACTTGTATTTAATCTTTAAACTCCTTTCCAGCGTTTTTCTTTTGTGCTTGAATTCCAAAATAGTTTTTGTGTATTTGTTAATAGTGGTGACAGCTGCAGCCATACAGCAAGCGAAGGAAGCCCATGCGAGGCTATAAACAAAAAAGTTTATTAGAAATTAGCAGAACATTTCCATATGCAAGTCCATCAATTTTTTTTTTAAATATTGCCTACATGTGATTGTATATTAGGGAAAGAGGAGCATGGTGGGGGAGGAAGAATGATTCTTTTTTAATAACTGTCCTGACTTATATAGTTGCCCTCTTCATAGTTGTTCTAATATTCACATTTGACATTCCTGTTTAATGAAACCCTACATCCAATTTCTCTGTTTACTATACATAAAGGTTAATATCAGAAAGAGGTACTATTAAAAAATAAGAGGATGAGTAAAAAGTTAAAAGGTGCAAAAGTAAAACCATAAGAAGATAGAACTAAAAAAATAATGTTGAGGTACAATTTGCTAAAAATGTGTGAAACTTCCAGACTACCGAGTGGGCAATGTATGCTGGAAGTATAAAAGCAGCATGTAAAAATACGACCACAGTGGAAAGAATTGGAGTTCACAGTGGACGAACATACTCCTCAGAGCCTTCTTAACATGGCAAGGTCACAATTATCTAACAGAACGTGCTTTAGTGGCGAAATGAGTATGAGAATCTCCTGCTTATCTCTCCTCTCCCTCAGAGCTGTTTGTTCCCACATCTGTTCTGTATTTCAACCAACTAATTCAGGTTTTTAAATAACTCCTATTATCCAGGATTGATTTCCAGGGTGATCAGACAACCAGATATGTTGACAGAATTTGAGCGTGGTGGATTATGATGTGTAGATGTGAAAGGCTTCTAGAAGCAGGAAGAAGGGGAGCAGCTTAAGCTATCTTTGTTCCTACAGTCAGTCAAACTACACCCTGACTAATACTCAAATGTGGGGAGTTCTTATAATAAGGAGACAGCAAGAATAGGGGAAAATCACCACAAGTAGATAGATTTACCTCCCCATCTGAATGGAGCACGAATGGGACAGCAGGCCTACCTATAGTGGTATGAAGCCTATGGATTAAGCCAACCATGACAGAGAAGAACTGAAGATTCAGCCTCTGGAATGAGATAAAAGTGGCTGATCTGCAGTAGTCCTGACTCACGTAGTAAGTGTTTTTGTCGGAATAACTGAAGTCCTGTAGTATTAGTAGAGAAATTGATAGAACTGATATTATGAAGTACAGCTTTTGTTGAAGGTGCTTTTCCTAACCCATCTGTTGAAGCCCTTTGAAGGCCTCTGTGTCATAAGGGTATGAAACTGATGTCAAGAAAGCTTCTATAAAGGCCTCTTAGCAAAGACTGAAAGAAATTAATCTCTTATGAGCAGAGTCTCTTGTAGACTGTGTTAAAAACATAAAAATCAGAGGATAGAAATAAATGGTTTCCTTTGACAATACAAGAAGGATATCAGTGCCATTCTTCAAAGTTTTTGCCAGAAATTTTGCTTTTCTGTAATAATTTGGAAAAATGGGGAGCCCCCCATCTGACTGAAGAGGATTGAGGAAGGGAGCAAAGTCTCATCACTGAGAGAGTCAGCTTCAAAAAGAAGAGTATTCAGCCTGAGTTCTGCACAGAAACAAACGTCATAAGGGGAAACCAAACAGGTCAATTCAACAAGGAAGCAAACTAAAGCAATCAGTCTTTCGTCTGCATAAGAGAGGCTCAGCTGGACTATGGGTTGTCCTTTTACTGCATGGAGTATCCTGTATGAGGTGCATAATGGGAATTTAGTACAGGGCAGGTCTTTAAAGAGAAAATGTTGTCTCTTTCTGTAAGGATGCCTCAATCTGAGAAACACAAGGAGAGGGATTCACCAAAAAAAAGAATATCTTTCAACTTCCAGCAAAGCTGCTGAATAAGAGAAAAGGGAAATATGAAGGGATTTATTGAAGAGGTGTTCAGGGATACCACAGAGTGAGTCTACCCATCATTAGTGATTCCAGCACTGTAAAGGGAGAAGAAAGGTCTTCATGCTTTCTGGGCCAGGCTGAAGAAAATCCCTGGCCACAGCAGCTGGATGTGAGGACAGAGGGGGAACTGTGTTAGGTAGAAGATCCATGACAGATGCTCAGTATTTCTTGCAGAAATAGGTGCTCTACTAGGTCTGGTGACCGGAATGAAAAGCTGTTGTCATGGACCCAATTCTTTTTCTTTGACTACTGTGGAGATGATTATAAGTCCCAATGAAAAAGTAGCAAAAGTCTTTGCCTGTACCTCTGCCTGCCCATGTCCTTGTCATGGTATTGGTGACATTGTTGACCACAAATGGGTGCTGAGGTAATGAGAAAGGGAGTGTGAGTTATAATTATTAATGCCCCTTTCGAGGTTTGTTTTTTTTTTTTTTCTGCATCTGTTCTCTTTCCTCTTATAAAAGACAAATAGCTTCAGCATCCTTCCTCTCTTACTATCAGATGAGATTCTCACATGCAGTTGCCAGGAGAGCAGATCAGGGAGTCTGAAGATATGGGTTCATAGAACAGGAAAGGAGGTATGAATTTAGGTTATCAGAAGAGAGACAACATTATACATGAAAGAAAATAAGAGGAAAGAAACCAAGGGAGACAGCTGGGAGGAGGGATAGGCACCTGTGTGTATGGCTTGCTTTATCTTTAGATTACTGGAACTGGGCTTGTTTAGTCTGGAGAAGAGGAGGCTCAGGGCAGACCTTATTGCCCTCTACAACTACCTGAAAGGGAGTTGTGGTGAGCTGGGGGTTGGCCTCTTCTCGCAGATAACTAGTGACAGGACAAGGGGAAATGGCTGCAAGTTGCGCCAGGGAAGGTTCAGGTTGGAGATGAGGAGAAGGTTCTTCTCGGAAAGGGTGGTCGGGCATTGGAACGGGTTGCCCAGGGAGGTGGTGGAGTCACCATCCCTGAGGGTGTTTAAGGAAAGGTTAGATATGGTACTTAGGGACGTGGTCTAGTGGGTAATAGGTGGTGGGGGGATGGTTGGACTAGATGATCCTTGAGGTCACTTCCAACCTTAATGATTCTATTCTATTCTATTCTATTCTACTATCAAACAGTGATGTAGCTGCCATTTAGGCTGAGAAAAGTAAAGAAGAAAGTAAATCTTGATAGAAAAATGGACCATAAAATTGATTAGAAAAAAGGCATCACACAGACCATACTCCTCAATGTCTTCCTGTATGCAGGTACTGATCGCTTGAAAAGTCTTTGTTGGTAGAATAATTTCTTTGGGCATTCAGTGGTTCAGACTGCACTGAATTGTTAGGGGGCAGCCATGAAATCCTCAGTTCCTGAGTGCATGCCATATAGTGAAAGTCCTTGGTCTAGGTCCTGAGGAGAAGGCTGGCTGTAATGGCAGCTGTGATGACATCAGTGATGAACACGATGATGGCAGCTATAGTGGCATCAGTGGAGTTGTGTCCACAGCAGCAGTAGTGAGAGTGATTTTGGTGTTTTTCTTCTCCTCCCAGTGGGATGGAAAGGTGGGAACAAGCTCCTCAGTACCAGTCTGCAGTTTTCTGTTGCCACTCCCATAGGAAAGGGGAAGTAATGAAGGAACACTACCCCTCTTTCCACTGACCACTCTTCTTACTGATTTTAGAGTAATAAACAGACCTAATCCCATTCATGAAAGAAATGGAAATACCTCCCAGAGAGGAGATCAGAGTCCTAAACCATGGACACCACATTACTACTGCAGGAATAAAAACATGAATAAATGGAAGCAGAGAGAGTCAAAGAAGCAGAACATATCCAACTCTGAAAGGAGGCTAGACGGTGCTATTTGAGGATCCTGCACAGCTTCTATGATACCTATTGAGGGTATACAAGTAGCCCGTGGACGTTGTCCAGTGTATTGTCTGGATACTTGGCACTGGACCTTCTCAGACCAGTTCTTCATGATGGAAGGGAGATCAGCTTCTTCACTTTGAGCAAGTGGGTGACTGGGCCAACTCATCTGCTGGACAAACAGGGTAATGATCTGGGTAATCTCTAGTTTGGGAATACTGACTAGACCCATCCTTCAGTGCTCTGAAAGCCCTAGAGAAACATTTCCATTTATGCTCATGTAACAATAGCTTCAAACAAACTGCTGCTTGGGAAACAGGCTCCTGGAAAGATGCGGACCAATGTACAGTGACCTTCAAATGTGAGATTTGAGTTATTAGGAAGGTGATAAGCAACAGAAGAAAAGACAAAATAAACCCTTATTTCACTGCAAATATCCCCAGTGTGTGTGCATAGTAAAGACTGCATCCAGTTGTAAGTTCTTCTTCAATTACAGTACAGTAAAAGTAGAAAGAGCAACAAGAAAGAGTGACAAGAGCTGTGATCTCAGAGCATATACGAAGGAGTCAATCAGCCTGAGCTCTGCTGTACTGATCTGAAATATTGGTCCTGATTGACTCTTGATTTAACCAAATACAGTTATTCTTATTCTTTTTTTTCAGTCACAGTTTGCAGCACCTGAACATGTAGATGCTTACTACTGATCAGATTTGATGGGTTTTCAAGGACACATGCCTACGGCAAAAATACCCTGAACAGACCTCTTTCTTAATAAATTCACTAAATCTCCATAGAGGGTATGTTGCAATTATTTACAGGGCCAAAATAATGTGTTTTTACCTAAGCCTGTTTTCAAAAGTTTGAACCATATTGTCTGAAATGTTCCAGATACAATAACCTGATGCACAGATCTGATAAGGAAAAATTCAGCCTAAATGGCTAAAGCTGGAAGAGTTTTAAACAACTTATGCAAGGCAATTGTCATGGGAGATGAGGGTACTAAATCTGTGTCTGATGTGTATGGAGTAGAATCTCTGCCCTATGCAAAGCAGTTGGAGGTCTCTGTAGTGTCTAAAGGATACAAATGCAAAACTCACAATCTTATGCATTCTGTGGAACAATCTAAGACAACTGAACTTGGAGAAAAACAGCTGGTTACTGAACTGTATCCCCAGGAGTGAAATAAGGAAGACTCATTCCTTATAAATTATGCATACATTCCTTGAACACAGGGTGAAGTGACTGAAATGTAATGAAAGCAGTAAATATAAACCAATAGGTACCCATAGGACCAGCCATAATCCCATGTGTGAGGTCTCCAGTCTTCAGGACCAAGATTTACAGTCATTTGAAATACAGTTGTGTACATCATGTGAGCAACCATGCCCAGAAGACCTAAAAAATATAATAAGAACATTAGAAAATGTAAAATGAGGACATTCTTCTTTGCCAACTTTTTGCAGTTGTCCCTTGAGCTTCTGAAGAATATTTTATGAAGTATCTGCATTCTATAAATCACTCAAAAATACTGCACATAATCTAAGTGCATTTATGTGTCATGTATTTGCCAATACAGTCACTAATACAGTCCCTTGACACCTACTCTGTATCCTAGAAGAATCTAGGGGAGCAATGGGACATGTGGCCCATAGATGTCAAGAGGCAAAAAGTTGATTGGCTCATCCTCTGTAAACTTCTTGGTAATTCAACCCTAAACAGGGATCAGCCATTACAACAAAGGATTGCTCAGTTGCGTGGCACAGGACACCTTTCCCAATTTCCTATTGTTCAGTGGAAAGCTTTTTCAGATATGCAGTCATTTGCCCTTCTTCAGTGCCTTAAATGCAGTCAGATTTATCAACATTATGTAGGCGAATGAGCAAGGAACTTAATGGCCATTATAAAGCACTGATAGTCTAGATTATGAACGGGGCTTAAATTTAATAATTTAATTTTCAACATTATTACTAGGCTGCTGCCTAATCCTAAGGGTATCTGTTTTCCCTTAGCATTTTACCTTCCAGTAATGAACTTCTGTACTGAACTTCCCTGTGAATATCTTTTCATTCCCAGCTTCATTTACAAATCCATAAACACCCTTGCAGTATCAACTATCCCTCTGTCTAAAACACATTAGCTTCTCAGAGCAGACGGTCCTGCACCAAACTCACACGACCGAGTTTGTTAGGTGTTCCTAAAGTAGGTCTGTTTCACGAATTCTTACAAAACTAGCTAGCTAGCACACAGCCTAGGACAGATGTCCTCGGGTATAGCAAGCCAGGGCTGACAATGACCAGACTTCAGTAATCACTGGGACATGGTCTTCCCTGAAACATCATCAACAGACAATTAGGAGAGCTCTTTTATGTGGCAGGGAGCCAAGAGGCTTTACCAGTAGTTAGCTGGTAGTTAGCTGGTACCCTGATAGCACATTCCTTACAAACTGCTTGGAGAAAGTTGTGTGACTGTCCATGTGGCTATTAGAGGAGACCAGTTGTCCATCTGCCACCAGAGAGGTGGTATTCCGTAGCCATTTTTGAGTTACACGAATGTCTGTCCTGAATCCTCCAGTCTGGCTGCCTAGAAATGGATATAACTGGAGTGTGAACATGACCTCCTGTGCTGGAGCTATCCTTGCAGCTCTTGTACAAGGAATAAATTCTGAATCAGGCTCAACACTTCAGCAGTGGCATCAGGGCAGTTTGGTGTCTGAGAAATGGTGAAAATTTAACTAATACAGATATAAATGGCAAGCATAGTGATACCTGCCTATTCATTTTCATCAAAGGCCACTGAGGGCAACAGGACAGTGGTACTGTTACCTGAAAAGTAAAATTCTTGAAACCAGTCTCAGTTTAGAGAGGAGATACTGCTTTATTCAGCACCGGGTGTTAGGTGGCAGTCCACAAATCTAGCACATCATGAAATGTTTTCGTGCATAATTTATACACATCGATATGCAAAGTCCCACCTATCTAATTCTATAATCATCATTACAACTTGTTATTCTAATCCAGTCACGCGCTTCCATCCCTGTTGCATAAGCAGTTCATTTGTACGCATGAGTGGGGGTCTTTGGTGGTCTCCGGTGGCTGTGAGCAGCAGAATATCCCTCCTCATTTTATCCTTCTATGGTTCCCGGATATTAATTGTTGATCAAATGTTCGCTAAGTATTTTAGGAGGATAACGATGGTGCTGGAGGAGGCAAGTAGTGTCCTTGCAAAGAGCTTGCACAAAGGCCTTGATGTGTCTCACAACTAGATACACTTCCTTTTTATCAGGATGTGAAGCACCTGCTCAAGGATTGTTAATCATTCTAAAAATTGTTAGTTTTCTGCCTAAAATGAATAGTTTTTCACCATGCATAGTATAAGTAGGCCTCTGTTTCGGGCCTTGGGCCTACTCTTTTTGGCTACAGCATCAATAACGTGTATTTCATAGCAGTTGAGTTAACTAGTGGTGCACATGTATTTAAAAGAAAGCACTCACAAATTAGAATAATAATGTCTATACAGTGAAAAGCTGCATGTGGGACATTATAAACCCACATACCTATGGTCAGAAAATTTCAAACTGTGATTCTTCTTTTAAGACATCATGTTCTGCAGAAGTTACCGCATACATTTTAGGATTTTATTCAGTCTAAAGACCCAGGGAACTGAGAAATCAAACAATAGAGTTAATGTGTTTTTTTAATGGTTAAACACTGTAACGTGTGTTTTTAATATGTTTTCAATATAGCTAGAATTATGCATCTACTGTTTGCAGTAGCTGACTTTTAATTTGCATTTGTCTGCTAGAATCAAGAGCATGGTTGTACAAGAAATTGCATTTTCATTACAGATTAGGGAAACTAGATTTGTTTTATATCTATAAAGATGTAAGTTTAACAGCCAAGACAGATGCTCTTCAACTTTTTAAGATTTCAAGAAATTTTACTAGTGGAAGTAAAGAGAACATTCAGGTAAAGCTTGCTGCTTGCTGTGTAAGTCTCCTTAATACTGTACATGCCAAAACCAAAAAGAATATTAATAAAAGTGACTATTTATGAAAAGTTGCTAATAGTGAGGAAAACGTCCTGAAGAGTTGAATAAAGCTCACTACTCTTTCTTTGGAAATAAACGTGACAGTGGATCATGAGATTTGGTGAAATATGGGAGAAATAAGGCTTTTTTTGAGCAATTAGTAGAACTGGTGATAATAGAGATTTCTAACTGGTTGGACAGCTTCCAGGAAAGTCATTCAGAAGAAAGGGGATATTCCAGCAAGTTCTCAGAGCTCATAGGGAGAAAAGTTTGGGGACTGCTCTCTGGACGACAGGGAGCTGAGACAGCAATCTTCACATGTGTAGAAGTTAACCACAAAAAGGAAGGAACCATCGCCTCCTGTTGCAGGTGGGTATCCTAAAAGGAATGCTGTAAAAAATTACAGCATCTTGGGCTTTAGATTAGACATGAAGAAAATCTTCAGAATGGTATGAATTGGATTACATTTCCGAAGAAGGTGATAGAAACTTTAGTACCAAAGTGGCAGCATTGATTTTTTTATTACTATTTAATTATTATTTTTTTGTGTGGTGGTGGTCTTTTGGGCTTGGGGATTTTTTAAGATGGGGGTAGACAAATATCTCTCAGGAAGGGTTTAGGAGAGTTGGGCCTAACTCACAGTGGTGTGATAGGTCCTTAGAAATTTTAGACTTCCAAAAATTGAAGCAAAACTGGAGTGTTTCAGAAGTCACCATGTGGAATGCAAATTGTGTTTGTTAAAGTCCTTGGAGGTTTGGCCCAGTGTCTGTATTTAGCACAACCCTCTAGCAAGACTGTGCAAAATGCAGGCTAGAGAAAACCTAGAGCAGAGGTCTTAAAAATACATGTGAAGTCATTTGACCTCAATCATTTCTTTTGGAGAAGATGAGAGAGAGATGTGAGAGTTGTCTTCAGTTAAACAAAGGTTTCTGCAGAAAGGAAGAAAATTATTTCTTCCCCATTATAAGGGTCAGACATTTAATAAGCTTGATTTATTTAGCTTACAAAAATGAGATGGGCAAATTAATTAAAGGTGTGATTATGTTTAAGAGGAAAAATTATTCAAACCATGAAGACAGGAACAACAATCACAAGTGCATTGACACTAAAGCCAGAAACACGAAGATTAGGATCAAAGCCCAAAATTTTGACAAAAACAACCCTGAGATTAATTCTTTGCCATCTGCCAGGTGTTTGACTTGCAATTAGAGGCCATTCTAAAAGATACGCTTTCACCAAGTATAATTCACTTCGGGGTCTAAACAATCCTGACCATATGAAGCACAGTGGCATGTGTTCCACATGAAATTATTGTAAATCAACAATATGATTGCTTCTGGCTCTAAAATTAATAACTCTATGAGACATTGTTCAGGTTACCCATAATTGCTGGTTTTACTGCAACTCTGAAGTTTCTTCCAGACTGAATTTACCTAGGATCCTATGATCAAATAGTACTGGATCAAGAAGTACTATGCAGAAAATCATAGATAATTTTAATGACAATTGTCTACTAACAATTATCCAATTACATTTAATTGTCCTTAAAAGTGCTATTTTAGTTTGACTATTGCTAATTTTATACTCAGCATGTTGAAAAAAACAAACCCAAACCCAAGTTATTTGGAAGAGTGTATTACTTTTTTATCTTTAACAACCAACCAGAGGAAAGAAAATTATAAAATTAAAATAATGAAGTTTAAAATGGTATAAATAATAAATATAAAAGTTTAAAAAAATCACATCAAGAAATAATTCTTTGAAAATAACATTTTTAATGAAACTTTGCTGCATCTTCTATTGTTAGTGTCTCTATAGGTATTGTAATAGTTTTGAAATTTGTACGCTGTTACTAATTTTCAGGTGTAAGTCTAGCAATGTTACATTTTCTGGATGTAATAAATCAAGATCCTCAACTGTACCTGCTAATACGGTGACTACTGCAGAAAAGGCGTTGATCTTTAGCCCATCAATGACGGTACTGTAGTAGCACATTTCTACTGACATGAGAACGACTCCAATCAGAAGCAGAATGATGTACAGAAGCTCTGCTACAATAGACAGCCATAAAACCCCTGGAAAACCAAATCAATAGCACTGATGCTATAAACAGTCATTTAGTATTTTCACCATTGCTTTCTTCTTCATTTATACTGTTTACACAGCCTCAAAGATTGTGAGGATGCTATTATAACAGCTATAGGAAGACTTCAAAGCCAATGGACACCATAAATTGTGATTCTCTCCACTGATTTGGCCATGTAGTAGAAGAGCACTTGCATGTTCCTGCTATACACTCAAGAAGCTTACAGTACGAGTTGGGGGAGTATGGTTTTACACTTAATAGCTACCCTACAATTACCATGAACCAAAGTTAATATAAAAAGAATTATTATCCAATTATCTAGTTGACAACACAGTTTCTTAGTCTGGAGAGAAGTGTACAAAAAGAGAACATCATGTTACCCAGCTAACAAACAGCACAGCCACACACAGCCACATGGCCTGAGGTTCCAGGCATTAAATACAGTCTTCCCCATAGGCTTAATTTCCCACCAGACAGAAACTTGATTTTTTGGACAGAGAAGCCTTCACAAGTCCAGACAGTCTCCAGGTTTCACTGAAATTCATTTCTCTGGTTATCTGCTAATCCATCTCTTTCTGGATATCTGTTAATTGTGTTTTATGCAAGAAGTTTATCTTCCCGTTAAAGTTTCTCAGCTTGCTGCTTTACTATTAGGGTAATAGTCAGGAGCAGGATGTCTTCTTGTGTCCAGATCGTAGCAAGAACTGGCCAACAACTTTCCCAAACCTTACTTAAAACAAGTAAGCATGTCCTGAGACATCTGGTTGTAGATTCAAATAGTGATTTCATGTGAAGGTGTATAATAACAATCATAACTTAAAAATAGAAATGTTGCTAAGAGATGTAATTGTTTACTAAACACTACATATGACAGTAAACAATGTTTGTGAGGTAAATAACCCCCTACTGCAGGTTTTGACTGTGTCTGTGGGACTTCTCTGATTCAAAGGGTATTTAGACATTAAATTCTTGAGCGAGCGTATATGTGGGGGTTCCCAGGCAAGGTTTATGTCTCCAACAAATCAGTAAAACATTCTGATTTTGTCCAGAAACTCCATATGTTACGTTACCCAACAGTATTGACTGCTCCAGCTACGAGAGCTTGCATCTTAACATTTTGATAAGTGAGGAATCATTACATGTGCATTGAACAATTGTGATAATCCCTGTGTATGATGCCTAGGGATGATAATTTCATGAGGGGTGAGCCTGCTACATTCTGAATTTTGTGCACACAGCAACCAACATCCATGTGCAGAACATAAACTCTCAACCAAAATCTCCACGCAGAATTTCACTGCCCAGGAATAGCTTCTCAGCATAGTTACTAGGTACCTGGATGCTGTCTTAGGTGTCTTAATCTGACCTGCAGGTACCTGTGGTATTTGTCAGTGCTGTTCACAGAGTTAGTTTCAGCATTATGTCCACCAGTGGTTTCACATGTGAGGACCCCATAACTCACCCCTCCTTTCTGAGCACCCTGTCTGTGTGAAGAAGAACTACATCTCATTTATATTTTTTTTTTCACACTATAAAAATCTTGAATTATTTGTGCACAGTGACAAGCTGCAATGGGCCTGGACGGAGGACTTAGGCTTCAGATATTGTCTTCTTCCCCAAGGGGCTGAGATTACAATCCAGGAAAATACTCCAGGCCCAGTGCCCTGGACATGCAATTCCAGCCCCCTGGGGAGGAAGGCAGACTTTTTTCTTCTGAATCAGCCACTTGAAAAATAATTGGTCTAACCACATCAGTGACAGGGTTTATGTTAGAGGAGGGTGCTCAACAGCATCTGCAGGCATGTTTTATAGGAACATGAACCATTCTTTGAAAGAAAAAGGGTAACTCTGCTTTCAGGAGAACGGAAATGCCTCCTTACAGTTCTGTGTAAGGTACAGGGCTGGGATTCGGATTGCTGCCAAGATTGGGTTGGTCCACAACATGTCTCTTCTAAGTCCTCTCAGCATACTGTCTGTCCTCTGCCCTCTCCAGGGCACATGGTGCAAGTCACAAAATTCCTGACCATGACTGTGGATGCATAAGGAGAGAGGGGGCAAAAATTTATGAATCTTGACTATAGCACCCATATTCAAAGTCATTTTAAAAAACATTTGTATTCAAATTGAGTGTTTTCAAAAGTCATAGGTTCATGTTTTAAGTCATGCAAACTTCATTTTGAAAGTAAAAAACTAAATAACAGACAAAACCCTGTGGTTTTAAAGCAGCATTTTTTTTTACATCAAAATACAGACTATTTATACTGGTAAATGTGATCAGGAAAGTTTTATTTACACAAACATGTATATCTACCTCGATCAGCAGCCGGAGTCAGGCTGATGAAGCTTCTACATTTCTCACCTAAAAAAAAAAAAATAAATTAAAAATAAAATTCAGGATTATTTTGTATTCTGTAATGATCTAAAGAAGTAGATTAATAGAAAGCAGAAAATGCAAAATTCATTTTAAGAGCACAAACTGAGATCATCAGGAGAAACTATTTCTGATGTATGTTTGTACACAGAGAGTTTATCACCCGAGTGATAAACCCTACTAGGCCCCTACTCCTGGGCCTTAGCTAGAGAATCCTTCCAGGCTTTTTCAAGGCAGAACTAGAGTCTGGGAGACTTAGAGAAAGGCTATAAATTGATTTCCAAAAGGTTGTAGCTGTGAAAGCCAGAATGGGAAAATGATCAATTCTTTTGAAAGACTGACAGCCTGTATACCATCTTCTCTGTGAAGGAAGACCTGCTCTCCTTACAGCAACAAGGCTGCTGCTCACACAAATTTCTTCTAAGCTTGACTCCAATTTCTTTCTGTAAGCTTTGATTTTCAAACCCACGTGACCTCCTGACCCCCACACAGATGCTGTGTACAAAGCTCTTGGAATTAATTCTGCTCTGCTCTGCAAAATAGAGGGGTTTTTTTCATTAACGAACTGCACCAAGCTGGAAAACAAGAACTGCCATAACAGATGCACAAATCAAATAACCCCAGTATCCACAGTAATGACCAACTGAAAGATGTCTCTTGGAGATGTATTTTGCTTTGATCTTCAACATGTACCCCCTCAAAACTGCGTAACTTACAAGGCCTTCTGGTAGAACTGAACTTTTGGAACAGGTGACCACGAAAATATTTGCCTTTTATAGCACAGATTACAGCAGATTTGATTTCTCTGAAGTTTTGTTCTAGTTGTCATTTGGAAA
The DNA here is from genome assembly GCA_013399095.1 of Psophia crepitans. NCBI lineage: Eukaryota > Metazoa > Chordata > Aves > Gruiformes > Psophiidae > Psophia > Psophia crepitans. The sequence continues at coordinate 253,508 of VWZZ01007019.1, read as the reverse complement.
CTGATCAGGACAGTAAGGGGAAAAATGTGGCGTTGATCTGCATTTACAAGAAATTCCCTGTTTCTTGAACCAGATAAGCAATTCCCTCATACAAAGAATCAAAATTATCTAGAATCTTTCTTTAATGGCAAGCTAATTTCATTCTACTGACATTTACATATGCAGAGTGAAACTCAGTTAAATACCAACACTTGTGAACAGCAAGTCTCCAAATTGTGTTTTAGAAGGCTGAAAATAATGCTCTGCTTTGATTTGTAAAAGGTGAGATCACAGTAAGAATGTAGAAAAACCTGTGCTTAAGAGGAAATCCATGAAATAACTTAGATCTCATAAATTTAATTGCTCAAACTATTTTTAAAACAAACAAAAAATCACATTGTGCTTTTAATGTTGCCATAGGGCATCGTAAGCAATCATTTAATGCAAATGTATTCTTTTTTTGCCTAAGGGACTAAAAACATCAGAAAAATAAAATATTTTCATTTTAAAGTAACCTAATTTGCTGCTCTGGTTAGAAACATTAAAAAAAATAAATCTTAATCTGTACTACAACTTGTCGCTGTAAATTTCCTTGCAGAATTTATCAGGAATATTTTAGGAATTGATTAGATAGTACCCTCTAAGATACCCCTTCCCAGAGAACAGCAGCTTTTTAAGGATACTTTTTCTTTTAAAATACATACACAATATTGCAGCAAAGAGGAAGGTGACACCAAATACGTAGGAAGAGTCTAATTACTTTCTTAAATAAACTTATAAGGTTTTACTCACCTTCTTCATTTATAATTTCTTCACAGGAATACCAAATCCCAGCATGAAACTTTCTGTCGACGAACTTGTCATCTCCTGTCTCCCAAATATACTGCACAGCATTGCTGTTGTTGGCATCAGGGCTATTAAAGCGGATGCAGTGATCCCCTGTGCTCTGACCTGTACAGAAAGGTTTGGCAACTTTTCTCGTCCCTTCGCACCAGTAGCTGCTACTGAATGCTGTAATAGAGAAGGCTAAAGAGAGAAAACTGAGAGAAAACGCTACCGAGGCTCTCTGCCATCTGTCTGCAGCTGGGTCTGAAACTGGCATCCTCCAGGGCTGCAATATCAATTATTCTAGAAACAAAGCTTTTTACAAAGCTATGTATACATCTGCCTGGTGAAACACCTGCCCATATTTACCATCCCATTCTTCATTCCTCTCAGAAAATTGTACCAGCTTAATACTTAAGACAGACAGCAGCGATAGGGGCATGACCAGAAATCATGTGGCAGAAGAGATTAAGGCTGTAGGGCAGTGGTGTTTGGCAGTATGTCTTGTGGAAGAAATATGAGGAAGCGGGACGACAAATTATAGTTTGCCCCGTGAGTCACAAGAGTAAAGATACACAGAACACAGAAGCATTGGAAGTATCCCAGGATATGATCAGAAAGGGAAGATGATTACATCTGTTCAAAGTTCTACCGGTGACAAATAAAAGTCGTAAGTTACATGACTTTGCTATTGGTGGGCTTCTGAGCACCGTCCCGTCTGCTTGCATGAACACACAATGGAAGTCTTGTCCAAATTATGTGAAGCAGTAGAGAAAAAGCTGAATTATACTCATTTTGTCTGTCCATCTGTTCTCTTTGATGAAACAGCTTATTTTCCCTTCATCTAAGAAACATTTCCCACCTTGACATGTTATATATGGTGCTTTTTCTGCCTGTTTGATAATGCAAATAAGTGATGGAAAGAAGCAGAAGGAGCAGGAGTGTTAGTAAATGATTACAGTATCACACAGCATTCTCCTAGAGATGCTGGTAGCTTGTGGCTTGGACGTGTACACTCTTCACTGGCTAGAAAACTGTTTGAAAGGACGGGCCCAGAGAGCTGTGGTGAATGGTGTTAAATCTAGTTGGCGGCTGGCCACCAGCAGCGTTCCCCAGGGCTCGGTCTTGGGGCCGGCGTTGTTCAACATCTTTATCGACGACTTGGATGAGGGGATAGAGTGCACCCTCAGTAAGTCTGCAGATGACACCAAACTGGGAGGCAGTGTCAGTCTGCTTGAGGGTAGGGTGGCTCTCCAGAGAGATCTGGACAGGTTGGATTGATGGGCCGAGGCCAACTGTATGAGGTTTAACAAGGCCAAGTGTCGGGTCCTGCACTTTGGTCACGACAACCCCAGGCAGCGCTACAGGCTTGGGGCGGAGTGGCNCTCAATACAAGAAGGACATTGAGCTGCTGGAGCGTGTCCAGAGAAGGGCAACAAAACTGGTGAATGGACTGGAAAACAAATCATACGAGGAGCGGCTGAGGGAACTGGGGTTGTTTAGTCTGGAGAAGAGGAGGCTCAGGGGAGGCCTGATCGCTCTCCACAACTACCGGAAAGGAGGTTGTAGTCAGGAGGGTGTTGGTCTCTTCTCCCAAGTGACAAGCGACAGGATGAGAGGGAATGGCCTCAAGTTGCATCAGGGCAGGTTTAGGTTGGATATTATGAAAAACTTCTTCATGGAAGGAGTAGTGAGGTATCGGAACGGACTGCCCAGAGAGGTGGTTGAATCGCCATCGCTGGAGACATTGAAAAAACGTGTAGATGTGGCACTCCAGGACATAATCTAGTAGGCATGGTGGTGTTAGGTTGATGATTGGACTTGATGATCTCAGAGGTCCTTTCCAACCTTAGTGATTCTATGATTCTATGATTTTACAGCTGTAAGGTCAAAATACATGCCCTAAGGGAGAGTGATACCCTGGGACAGACACTGAAGTCATGTATTTTTAATGAAAATCATTCTGATTTTTAGGACAACTCTCAACCCAGAAGATGTCAGGGTTGGAGAAGTGTGTGGCTAGGCAAGTCCCAGCATGAAACTCAAAGAAACAGAATAAATGCCTGGTTTAGATTGTTACAAAGGGCTCAGCTTGAAGAGCTGGCCAGTAACAGGGTGAAAGACCAAGCAGGTATCTGGACTAAAACAACAGAGCAAATCTCACAACCTGAAAAGCTGAGTGTAGACTAAGCCAGGAGTTATTTTTTCCTACAGCTTTGTGTTACTGTATTTTCACAAGGATATGGCACTCGCGAATCATAGAATCATAGAATCATTAAGGTTAACTCCAGTTGAGGCCTCTGCATTGACACTGCTTCTGGAGAGCATTACCAACTGTCCAGCAAGTCTGAGAACAGGATCAGTGGGAAGGAAGGAGGGAGGGAAGTAATTTTAAGGATTAAAAAAATTATCTACTTTCCTATTCCCAGGAGTAATCTGCACATGGCTGTACTCAAACATATCTTGAGGCTTGTGAAATCACTGACTCAAGACATCTGAGTTCACTTGTGAATAACACTGACACCTCTGTAATATGTACAAAATTTGCAGGGTTTTTGCCTTTTATAAAATCTAACCAGCATAAATGTCATAGCACTGTAGCCTTCTTTGACTAAATACATCTTTTATTAGACTATGAATCAATCTCTGGAGACTTTAGGAAAAGCTCTGTCAATTGATATCTTCTGGCTGACAACTACAGTCTGAGATGTTTCACTTAGCTGTTTTTCAGTGCAGGTACCACACACTTTTAAATCAATTTGCCATTTAAGAATGCTCTATATAGTAGGAGAAATGTATTGTATGAGCATTTAGCAGCTAGATCTGTCATAATGCAAACAAAAGAAAGAAAATCAAAGACGAGCAAATAGATTAGCTGGATCTTCCTTCAAACAAAGTCTTACATTCAGTGATTCTTTCACTGTAAAGTCGAGATGTAAATGAGGGTGGGCTGTGGTTAGAGTTTGGCATTATAACTTTGCTGATTTACTTTTTTCTAGTAAAAACTCTAAACAGCAACTCAGAAATTCAAATTTCAGCTTTACATTCTGTCTTTACCACCTAGTCCCACAATGTATTATTGTAATTACGATATGGAAATATTTTAATGTGGGTTTCCTGCACTGACCTAGTCCTGGTTAGCAATAGGACTACAGAAGGACCACAGACCTTGTTCAAGTATAAAATTCAGATGATTTTTAAAAATGAGTGAGCAACTTGTAAAAGTCAAACACTGAAAACACCCTCAGCTGCTGTGTGCTAGCTATTGGTGAACATGAGAGAACTTAACTGCTACAAAGCGATAGTGAGGATGTACAGCAGGACATCCTGTGGATCTGCTCATCTAGGATTTAGGCAGACTTCAGGGTTTCTTTAGCACTAGGACATTTCTTATAGTGATTTCAGAACAGCTCCAATGCCAAAGAATTATTCAGGTCTCCTGGTTTTAACCTGCTACAGAGCTGATCTTACTCATGGTCATTAGAAAATGTGCTTTTATGCCTTGTAGCAATACACAGATGAGCAGTTGCTACAGTGGCTTTGAAGTGCCTCTCCCTGGTCCCCAGAGTTGCCCTTAAGTGTGGCAGGGAGGAATATGGACACTGTACCTTGACATCCAGGAGGCACAGTAGTGCAGAGCAGCCAGTGCCCTTACTGCCAGGGCTCTAAAGTGGGCTGGGTGCATTTCCGCCTTGAAATATTTGTCCCCAGGGCACTTCCATACCCTATGTCCCAATACTCTTTTTTACCACATCCAGAGTTTGCGTAAGATGAGACACAGGTGTACATCATGACCTTCCACCTCCTAGATTCCTCCAGAAGAAAGTTGTGACATGTGTGTAGAGAGGGAGTCAGGCCACGCTGCTGTCCAGGTTGATGGGATGTGCTGCAGGGTGTATTTGCCACACAGCTTGGGTTTAGCCTAAGTCTGGCAATGAAAACTGGTCTAGGTCTGGCCTCCACAGTCCCAGTGTTGCACTTCTGCCTGTTCCCCAGCTTAGCTGTTAAGGGTGCCCATGTTTTCTGGGAAGGGCACAGACCATTCTCTGGTGCGAATAGCTGTTTCATTTCTCTTGGAAATGGAGGAGTCAACAACTACTTGATTCTCCATATTGTCAACCCAAAGCATGACAATCATAAGCTAGACACTAAAATTATTATATTAGAAGTGGTTTTATTCCCTGAGTCTGTATAGCACATAGACAAAACCCCAATTTTTTTAAAACTACAGCTGAAATTCATTGGCAGTTTTCTAATCTTGCAGCTGAAGCTGTGAAAACACTGCAAGTCACAAGAATTGTAATAAAACTTTAATTGTTGGTAACATAATTTTTTGTACATTTAGATTCTCCTTGATACTGCACTGACTGCATATTTGACAAAATGTGATCAGAAAGGATAAAATCAGCTATTACTGAGCTGCTTCCTAACACCCAAATAGGTTATTAGATTCAGAAAGCTTCCTACACAAAGCTTTTCTGTGTTCAAGGTCATCTTTTAATGGTTTCATGAGGTGTGTATAAATATATATGTATTTATGGAGCTGGATTGCATTCTTGCAAAAGCACTGGCAAAATTCCCATGGAGTTTCAAGGGAACAGGATCAGCCTTTTAATGTTTTAATAGTTTTCTGACTTCTTATTGGCTAAAGGACAAGCTACAGTAAGCAGACTTTCCTTGAAGTTTAGAGTAAGACGTAGTTGGGAGTGTAGCAAGCCTAGACACTTTAGATTTCCTCACTTACTTGTAGGAAGATTCATGAAGTAGTCGCACTCTTAAAAGAAGACATTTTTAACTATTTTATTTTTCCCACAAGACAGGGTGATATAATTGGTCTATAGTAGAGTGAAATAGCATCATATCGGGACAAATTTATTAGAATGGGCATGATGACACTTTTTGGTCTCTGTTCCAGCATGGGACTCTGGTCCAGAATATCTCCCGCACCTGCCAGCTCTGTCATGCTGTTGTTTCTAGTGAAACAGGTAAGCTAATTCAATAATTAATAAAAGACAGTATAAAAGTGGATTCCTATCACATAACATTTTAACTTTCACAAACAGCATGCTTGTTTCAAAAATACTTCTGACATAACAATTTATGTTTATTAAAAATTAGTCATGAGAAAAGCTGACTGAGAAACTGTAGAGTTTTGTATTAAAACTCACTCTGACTAGGTCAGCTATTACAAATTTCTTCTATTATTGCTTGTTCATACAGCGAATAAATTGTGTTTACATCCATTTATATGGTCTCTTTTCATGCCAATATTGATCAGTATTGAATTATATTTTTTTCTATTTCCTACCAGATACCAATACTATTGCGACTCATGTTTATTTTCTGACTGTTTGTCCCCTGTTATAAAATCAGATTTGCTTTGTTTCTAGCTCTATCTTTTAGTCTTTGACTTGTATGAGGGGTGAGCATTGAACCTCACATTTGTGAAATCTGCTGTTAGTGTTTTCATTCTGCACGTTAACTTCTTGCAAAAGCCTAGTAAACCTGTATGCAATTTCTACCTTTATTTCTTGTAGAGATCTACTGAACTATTCACTTCTTTTTTTCCGAAAATGATTTAAAAATCTGAAAGCTTACTTATTTCTCTATATTGTCTTATAATTTGGAAAAGTTTTAGGTATTTAATGACAAAATATCTCAGTGTAATTCACTTCAAGGAAATTTTCACGTGTGTTTAATCATTATTATTTGCCTATGTGAAACCTGTCTACAAGGCCATGTAGTGATAGGACAAGTGGGAATGGACTTAAGCGGAAAGAAGGGAGATTTAGATTCGATATTAGAGAGAAATTCAGGTTGCCCAGAGAAGCTGTGGCTGCCCCTGGATCCCTGGCAGTGTTCAAGGCCAGGTTGGATGGGGCTTTGGGCACTCTGGGCTGGTGGGGGGTGTCCCTTCCCATGGCAGGGGGCTGAAACTAGATGGGCTTTGAGGTCCCTTTCAAGCCAAACCATTCTGTGATTCTGTGATTTATTAACATCAATCTTGATTTTGATAATTAAAAAAAAATACTAAAGATGTAGTAAATTTCAATTAATCTGAATAAAATTCATGCATAGATTTAGGGTACACTTCTATCAAATAAGTGTTCATGAGAATATAATTTACAGCCTTACTTTAAATTGAAAGTAATAAGGTTTTTGTATCCACTTGTCCTCAATTTAGCCGGGTTACTAAGGAACTGGTTTTGCACAAGTACATGCTGTGGAAACCATAATTGTGTTCCTACCTTTGTTATTAAGAAAATGTTACCAGGAGACACATATTCTGGTTTTGGTTTTGGATTTTATTTTTTTTTTTTAATGGAAAATTTTCCTCATGTTTGTATAATTTAAATCTGGAGCTTCTCTTGCATAAATGAATACAGAACTAAAACAGCACTCAGGTTTGTGAAACACCTTTAATCTGTAGGACACCTTGACCAAAGTGCTGGTTCCATCAAAGCTAACAGCCAATCTCCCAATTACTTCTGTGAGGTCAAAAATTTACAAGAATATAAGTCACAGTGAATTATTTTGTCACAGTGATTGCTGTAACTTGTTTAAAGAAATGTGATATATTTACTTAATAAGAAAGAAAAATTTAAAGAAATAACAATCATAAATCACTATATCCATATTTTCTAGCAAACAACTATATGGATATGAAAAATATCAATCAGAATATGCCAGGATCATGGTTGAAAGAATAAGTAAATATACTTAAGTTCTTATTTCTAGTTTGTACCTCAACTGAAGATTTTTTCTGTCCATAATAGCATGGTCTGAATAAACAGAAACATTTCCTTTCACCATTAGCTTAGTGTAAGAAATTAAAAGGGTGAAATCTTGATTATACTGTGGTCAGTTATGAAAAAAGTAAATTGAAACCAGTCTTTTTGCAACCTTGGAGGTTTATTATTATAATCCACTTTCTAAGCAAGAGCTTCAGGCAATGTTTGCTGCTGCATCCGACATATTTTTAAACAGTGGTGTCATCTTGGTGCAGTTTGTGGGCTCTGAGCAAAGACCCTTCCAGAGAAGTTTGATTAAATTTCAGTACGGGTGAACTTTGGTGTGAGCAGGGTGCCAGGCTCGCAGGCTGAGGCGCTTCATTTGCTACCAGCAAAACTTCAGATAGCCCAAAGTGAAGAAATGTCCAGTGTAGGGCAAAAGGTCTCAGACTTTCTGAGCTTCTGTCTTGGACATTGGAGTATAATTTCCTCTGAGTTGGAAGTTCCGTTTAAATGCTAGTGGCTGAATACCAACCGAAACATGAACTGAGATCAAAAGCCATGCTGAGCTGCATGTTGCCACTGCTTGAGATCATGATAAATTTACCTGAAAGCTTGTATTTCTACCACAGAGCATGCACTGTATCTAAATTTTGATAGCACTGAGTAGCCCAAAACTAAGATCATAATAAAACCTCAGTGAAACCTGGAATCACAGACCCATGTCAGGCGCAGAGAGTACTTTCTTGATTCTTCTCAGAACATACCCACAGGACTGGGCCTTGTCCCAAATGTGGGAAAGCGGGAAAGATGGAGAGGCAAGCCTGTCTCTTCCATGTTTTGTTGGATCTTTTTCACTTAGTTAAACACGCATGTGGCATCAAGATGTCCCAATTCCTTAATTTCCCCTTCCCTCTTAAGACTGGTGCCTTATTCCCAGCCCACACAGTCAATAGCTCTCTAATGCATTTACAGGAGAAAAGCATTAACAGGATGTCCCACCTCAAAAAACACTTGAGACTTCTGTCTGGGGCACCTGCATCAATACCTTTCAAGCCAAGAGGGGAAAGAAAGCTGATTTACCTCGTTTCAAGGCACCACCAGCATTCTTCAGCCTTTCTCTATACGTATGTCCTTATAGATTTTTCCCCAGAGAGAGTGGAGACCACTGCGGACTGAACAGTCAAGTACAAACAGCAAATTGCTTTTTTTAGCTACTTCTGGCAGTCCCTGTGTAAGCAGCTGATGAGCAGTTCACAAGTTGCTGCTGTTCAAGTCATCATGGTTTGCTGTTGAATATGTTTATCATTTCTTTGATAAGATACACCGACGAGGATTTCTTAGTTTTTCAGGTTAATGATAAAGGCCACTCCAGCACTTTTCCTACAACTTTAAAATATATCATCATCTCTTTTGAGGTATGATCATCAGAGTTCATCATATTACCCAGGCAGAATTGCATCAGGGACGAATACTACTCATTAATGCTGTCTTGTACTCCTTTTCAACATTCCCCCCTTGTATGTACAACTCCAGAAATATCAGTAGTCTCCTGTACTGCAACACTGTCTACCGGTGGCTCATTTCAACAGCTAATTATAAATTCTTAAAATGTCCTGGCATACATCCTCCAGCTGTGGCTTCTAGGAGTCAAATGTTGCATCAGATCTATCACAGTGCATGCTCTGCAGAGGGGTTCACATTTCTCTGTGATCTAAATGGCCCTTATTAACTCATTGTCTGTTCCCCTGTTAATTTCCAATTATCTGCACATTTTTTATTAATAACTTAAATTATTTTATATGTTCTTCTAACTGTATTTCAAATTCACTTTTGAGGTGAGCTGATAGGTCTCGATTTTTCTGTCAGGTGTAGCCCTGATTTTATATAGACTTGGTTTGGTTTATCATCAGAAAGTCTTATGGTAAAAAACCAAGCATCTCACAGATATTTACATCAAAGGTGACCAGGAGTTGTTTCTGCCTGCAGCTTTGCGGAAACTGCCAATCACATAAAGAAGTGATGTGAAACTGTCATTTATGTCTAAACTGCTCCTTACTCTTGTTGAGTGAGCTTCTTCATGACTACATGTCCAGGAATGGAACCGAACAAGCAGTCAGGTAGCCACTGTGAGGCTTTCCTTGTACTTTCTTGGCTGTTTAATGCATTTGTTTATTAGAAACTGAAGTGTTATCCCTTAAATCAAGCAGTCTTTTCTACAAATGCGTCATCTCCATGTCTTTGCCTCTTCAAATAAGGTTCACTGACCCGCAAGTGTCTGAAGAATCTTCCCTGACTCCAGCATTTTGAGGCCTACATGAGGGAAATGTCAAGATAGCTTTTATTTTGGAAACATGCATTCCTTTCTCATGGCTGCTGTAAATATTCTCTCCTTATCTTGCAAGTCCATCAGAGGAAGAATAATTATAGTCTTTCTACTCCCTGGAATCTAAAGTAGGGTGTCTGGACATGAGCTGAGAGACTAATACCCAAGTATTGGGCAGGCAACATTTTACACAGCAAAAACATGCATGGAAGATTAGTCTCATATAATAGCTAGCTGACTATAACAATAGCTAGCTTCACTGTTCTTTTTTTGAAAGTAAATAAATAAGATTTTCTTTATTTTTCCAACAAACATAGGTTCAAAGAAAAAGATGCAACTGCAGTTCACAGCCATACGTTGTCCTAGTTATCACATCACAAAGTTCAGACAAGCTCAGGACAACCACGCATGTATGAAAGTCAGTTTTCAAAAGCAGTCTGGTCCAGACTAAAGGATATTGATTTTCTCTGGAAAGCTGAGAAACGTCCTTTGGTATAAGGACTGTTGTTTTTCAGAAAACTTATATTTAGTCTGCTCTCCAAAATTTGTTCATTACAATTGGTAATGTTTTCAACCAGTAGTTGAATTTTTCATTTTTGGTGACTTCTAGTGACAGTGTTCTTTGACTACTTGCCTGTCGCTGGCCTCTCAAAGCCCCAGTTTCAGGAGACCAACTGGCATAATACACAGAGACTGCTTAGGCTGATGTTCTTTTCCATGGATAAATAATGATGAAGTCACCACACTGATACTGATCAGTAAGCACTATCTAGCATTATCCTTTCTCTACTGCTTTGGTCCTAATTGGGTGTTTCTTCAACAGCCCAAATCTAGCATAGCACCAAGCAATTTTGCATTTAATTCTTCTATTTTTAGCCATTCCTTTCCTAAACAGTAATTATCAGCTATGACTCTCTTAAAGGCCTCTGCAGTCAGTGTTGTGTGATAAGGATGTGTCAGAAAGATAGATATACAGAGCGAGCAAGATAAAATATGAGAGTCCCCTTGGGACAATTGCAGCCCTTACATTGATAGGGTGTATACCACAGATGTCTACTACATCCTAAACACATCAGTCACTATATATGAAATCATCATTAAAATTTGTCCATAGTTGAGGATTTTATTAATTTTTTTTAACAGCAGTGCAGATTTTATATTAGGAGTAATTTTATCAGTGGGGAAAAATTTAATTTTCTCCTCTGTGCTAACAATTGTTGATCTACATCCCAGATCTCATCCTTCCATGCAAACATATAGGTCTCTTCCCTTTCTACTTATTTGCTTCCCAGTGCCAAGGGAGAGACTCAAGGTCAGCATGTCCAAGTAGTGCTCCTAAGCCTCTTTTAGAGGTTAAAGGTGGTCTTTGAAGTACTGGGCAGGAGTACAGAATGCACTGGAGAAAAGGTGTTAGTAGCTAAATAGTATTGCTTATTCATAACTCTTATTCAATTCTTTACTAGGTAACCAGGTGTGCTTGATTATCTTTAAAAACACACTAAAAATAAACAGCCTTCAAATTATCATTAATCAGATTCTTAAATTAATCTAGCAGAAACATAAATACACAAGAAGTATTAGCTGGCCTTGGCATGAACGGACTGTAAAAAGCATGTAAAAATTTGTGCAGACAATCACCCATTTCTACAGTGGAGGAATGAAATGCCAGTGGTTTTGGTGCACCCTCACAGTTCCTAGAAATTCAATATCTGCGTGAATTTTTTAAAAGGGACTTTGCACAAGATGAATAGATTTATGTGGTAATATAGCAACACAGCAATACATTTCTTGCTCAGGCAAAGACAGCAACTGAAGAAATTTCACTAATAGTTTCCTGGGGAAGGAAGGAGTCTGTCTTTGTCTCCATGCTTACCTGCTATTCCTCCATTCAGCTCTCCTTTCCTGTCTCCTCTTCTCTCCTCTCCTCTTAAATTTCTTATAACGGGAAGAAGCTTGCCACTAAAAGACCACAACGTTCTAACTGATTTTCCTCATGTTCAGTATTTTCACGCACAGGCCAAAGGATCCATGCTGGAAAAAACCACTACTGGATGGAACAAATATAAACAAGAATGCTTGAAAATGCTGCAGGAATCAACTGTAGATACTGGTAAGGAAACAAACAGCACAATAAAGCAACATGTTCTGTAAAATTGATGAATATGCAAATATTCTTTTACTTGCCAAAGCAAGTTCTGAATGTGGAACAATCAGCTGTAATGAGATATGCAAACATGCAATCATGAAGTTAATGGTTCTCTTTGTCCTGAAACATGTTAGGTTCCCATGTGTAAAACCAGGTCATACACAGAAATGAACCACTGGACAGCTGATGCTTAGCTACCACTACGGTGTAGCACTGGTTGCCTGGTCAGGAGGTAGCTGCTATCCATTATTGGTAAGAACCATGTCATTTGGATTAAGGAGACCAGTTTTCACTTTCCTTTTCAGCCTAAAGGAAGTCAAACCTGTATTCCTGGAAATTACGCTAACCAGAGGAGAACAGACCATTAAGGGAAAAGATTTCTCCCATTTCTATACTTTAGAAACTGAGCCATGGCAGTCAAGAACCCAAAGTACATGAAGCAAGACAGTCTGGTTTCTGCCCAGTCAAGGCAGCTGGAGAGCTGCTCTCTTCTCACAGGACTGCTTATGCATTTTGCGATACAGTCATTAAGTTAATAAGCTAAAACACAGAGACCAGGTTGCCCCGTGTTCATCTGGCACTTATAACAATTAGCCTGAAGTCCCTTATTTATTCTCCCACCTCCATGGCTTTTTGATTCTTGGATGAAGAGCAGCATAGCTTCAGGGACAGTGTCTTCTCCTGAAAAGTGGCAGAGGAGGAACGGAGTTCACACCTCCTACCTCTAGTTGAGTGCTCTAAGTTTTATGCTGTTTGGCAAAAGGGGAGTTTATAATCTGGGATTATTTCACTCTTAAAGGTATAAACTCTGCTCAGCTAGATGTCTGTCTGCAGGAAAGGCTGACACAGGCTTGGTTTGAGTGGTTGGAGGAGTTCAAGCAGTAGCTGGAGGAGAGGTGACTGCAGTCACCAAGGAAACAAACTGAAACTCGCTGGTAGTTCCCTGAACCTGCATGCGAGAGAAACAATCATTGTAATCTTCCTTTGTGGCTACCTCACCCCATCAACTGCACAGGGAGATTCCAGGATGATATTACGAGCTCTGACTCACTTTGGTAGTGGCAGAAAGCTGCATTTATGACACTATAGTGTGCAACTTTGTCAGCCAGAACATATGGTCTGATTAAGATCAACGTGTGTAATTTTGATCATTCAAAGATCATTTAGAAGTTGGAAATCAATCCACAACATTGGCCTGTGAATTTAAGACAACAGAAAGAGAAAAAAAAAAAAAAAAGAAAAAAAGAGAGAGGTTTTCAAGCCTAAACTATGTCTTATATTATATTTTAAAGTTCCATAAACTTTTCCCAAAATATTGAAATCTCTAACATTCAAGAGCCTTTGAAAAGCAAAAGGGAAAATATACCCTGTGAGTCAAGGAAATTATTTTTAGTGATCACGTTCAATAACAGGCTTTCTCTTCTTTTAACTAAATTCTGAGTTGCTGAAAATGAGCAGATCTACTTAAGTATGGCAGCATGCTAAAGGAATGAACTTTCATGCTCTCCAACCTTCATCACTGACTTGCTTCAGAGGCAGCTGCAGCTCCTGGCAGCTGCAATAGCATGAGCTAATAGCCTTAGAATACACTGTGAAGCTGGAACAGCTGGGGAAACAAAGCAAGACTCCATCCTCACTTCTGACCCCCATCTCCATCAAGAACTTAGTTCAGCTTTCCTAGTATGCATGGGGCAGGAAATGCTCACTCTTCCTGAGCTTTGAGGTGTGCTTAAACACAAAACAAACCAACCAAAAAAAAAGCGCATACCAGCTATGCAAAAGCATCCAAATACCCATCAAGGACTACCATGCCAGTGCTGCAGAGAGGCAGTCAAAAACTAAGGCTCATCTAGAACTGAAATTGCCCAAAGATAGCAAGAACATCAACATACATGAGCAGATGCACAGAGAAGACATAGGCTCTTAGAAACTGTTACTAACCCAACGAAGCAGGTGATTTGGAAAAGCCAGAATGGATTTACCAAAAGCAAATCATGCGTGGCTAACCTGGCATTACCTTCTACAACAAGGTAACACGCTGTGAAGGTAACATGTCTGCTGTCAACAGGGGGAGAACAGTGGATGTCTTTTTACCTGGACTTCAGCAAAGCATTTGACACTGTTTCCCACAGACAAGCTGGCAAGGTACAGACTGAATGAAGAGTTGTGAGATGGGTAGCAAACTAGCTAACAGGCCACACTCAAACTTTGGTGAAAAATGGTTTTTGACTTGGGCTGGTTGTCTTTCGCCAGTGGGGTCCCCCAGGGATTGATACTGGGCCCCATGCTTTTCAATATCTTCATAAATGATATGGTCACAATAGCATTGAAAGCACCCTCACCAATTTTGCTGATGACACCAAACTGTGTGTTGAGGTGAACATGTCAGAAGGCAGAGTCGTCTAACAGAGAGGCCTGGACAGGCTGGAAGAGCGAGCTAGCAAGATCTGTATGATGTCTAACAAAGACGTAATGAAAGAGCCCAGCACAGGATAGGATGTGTGCCAACGGTGAGCAGCCTTGCTGAAAGGGACCTGGGGGTCCTGGTGGACAACAAGCTGAACGTAAGTCAGCAGTGCACCGCTGCAGGAGCAAAGGGAAATCAGGTCCTGGGCTGCATCTGAAGGGGCATTGCTGGCAGAGACAGAGGAGTGATCATCCCACTCTACTCAGAGTATGTCCGGCTGCATGTGGAGTACTGTGCCCAGTTTTGGTCCCCAGAATTCAAGGAAGATGCGGACAGACTGGAGAGGGTCCAAAGGAGGGCCGTGGAGATGATCAAAGGGCTGGAGAACCTGCCCTGTGAGGAAAGACTGAGGAGTTAGGTCTGCTCACCTGGAGAACAGAAAGTGCAGGGGGGACCTCACTGAAGTAAAAGGCAGTTACAAAGAGGATGAAGCCTCTCTCTTCACAAAGAGCTACATGCAGAGGACAAGGGACAATGAGTACAAGTTGTACTGGGAGAGGGTTTGCCTTTATGTAAGAAAAACATTTTTTACAGTGACAATGATCATTCACTGCAACAATCTCCCCAGGGATGTGGTGGAGTCCCCATCACTGGAGATTTTCAAGATGCAATTGAACAGGGTGCTGGATAATGTCATCTAGGCTCCTTTTCCCAGGAAAGTTTGGACCAGTTGATTTTCTAAGGTCCCTTCCAACATGGGCTGTTCTATGATTCTATGGTATTTCAGGAAAGCATGTTAACCACTGGGCTACTAGTGGTGCTGAAGGAGATGGGATAACTCTCGTTCAGGCTGATCCACTATGTATCCAGCAGTGACAGCTGGGGGAAAACAGGAGTTCCAGTCCTAGTTCTCTGTGACATCTATGTATTTTTTACGGGCAGGCACTGGATGAAAACAGAAGTTATCTGGGGTGTGTAACTTGTGCTTTCCACTCTCTGGGGACATTGAGATTTTGGATTCATCTTCCACCAACTAATAGAGGGCAATAAAGATTACATGAATGATGTCCTGGGGTATTTTTCTAGCCATTACTATGCAAAAGGGGAAAACCATCAATAATATTTAAAGCCAGTTCTGCCAGTATGCATTTCTATGCTGAGAACTTAGAATCTGGGAATCTCCATAGTTTAGGAACTTGCATGATGGCACATAATTTCTGTGCCTTAAACAGTTTGAAGCAGGAAAACCAGGCAGTTACCTCTGTCAAATTGCTATGCTTCTTGTACAACAGAGTGTCAATTTGAGCACATAATGAAATGTCTGCCAGCAGCGTGATGCATCTGGGCTGTCTCAGGTCCCCAAAAAACTAAGGTAGGCAGGTTTTGGATTCAAAAAAATCCACTTTCAAGAAGTCTGATCATCCCTAGGCATGTGCTTTCTATTAGTAGGACCCAAGAAGAGTATGATCTCACACCCAGAGTTTTGCTTTTGTTGTCCTTTGACATTTTAGAAACCCAACCCTTCCCTTTCCTTCCAAGTGATGAGGATTGCAGAGGGGATAAAAGTTTTTTTCTGGAATGCCAGAGAAGTAAAGCACAGCACAGCCCAGCCAGTATACTTGCAGAATAGCTTATAACTAAATCTGGTAAGAAAGAAACAGTAGTGAGAAACTAGAGATCAATGACCTCTGGTGAAAACTTGGTGTGCAGAAATCCTTAGCATGATGCAAAACGAGAGTGTGTCATGGTGGTAAGGCAGAGAATGGTGGCTTTTAGTGGCAATTAGAACTAAGCCAGGTGACCCAGAAGGCCAAAAGCAGTGACACATGGCAAGATATTACAGGGCAGTCTTTTGTGATCAGTAGAACCATAGGGTTTCAGAACTCCAGCTTTCATGAAATGGAGAGAAATCTATTTTTCTCCTGCTAGCCTACCCAATTCACACTTGAACAAACCTTAATCAGATATCGGGGAAAGGAGTAATAAAAACATAACTATAAACGTTAACGACTACACGGATGCTAAGGCAGATGGGGCTACAGATATTCAGCCTCAAAGGTACAAGATAATTACTTAGAACGCACATACTGTCCTCTGTATTTTAGCAGAAGCACCCCAAAGAAAGATGCTGGTGTGATAGCACACAGCTATCTTTGTTGCTCCCTGTATTCTTCTTCCCACACAAGTTTCTCAAAGTGGACAACAAGGAAATATACTCTTGTAGTTTTGGATGGGCAAAAGCATTAAAGTAAGAGAGAAGAACTTCATCTTATCCTAGAAGAAAGACAGAAACTAACCAAGAAACTAGAGCAGCCATTAATGCATTTTATCTTATCTTACTGTAACCTGATTGCGCCATTTCAATTCTGCACTATCAAATGTTTTATCTTAGCCTTAAGTCCTGTGAGTGGTGTGATACCTGTGAAGCTTAAAACTGAGTTAGTCTGAAATATTACCAGCTCCCTAACTTCTATTGCCCAAAGACTAAGAGGAGTCACTATGCGAGTCACTGTACCTTGGCAAAAACTCTGGAGTAGCTTGCAGGTTACCTGGAACAGTATACAATGGTTTTCATCATTGTCTGTTGTCTAACAACTTTTTGTAAAAGTTCTCTTTTCTTCCCTCTGCAGGAATACATTGTAATGGGACATTTGACCAATTTGTTTGCTGGCCTTACTCACCCCCAGGAAATGTCTCTGTTCCTTGTCCTTCATATTTGCCATGGTTGAAAAATGGTAATGTGGAAGTAGTAACTTCTCTTTGAGTTTATGCTGGGAATCCAGCTGATGGACAGGTGGTGCTGGTCTCTCTTGTTCCAGAGTTCATTGAAGTGTCTGAGGGCCTTCTTGCCTCACCTTTTTTCACCTCTTTTCTGAATTGAGGCACAAAATTGTTCTTGATGTTTAATTATTTAGCCGCCTTCTTCACCTGTGCTCGTTACAGTTCTATATTGTCTGCTATAAAGCAACATTTCCAAGACCATGTAACCGTACTGCCAGGCCTTTATTGTCAGTAACAGATTTGGGATTCAGTTTCTGAGGTTCAACTTCTGGGCTCCAGACATGACACTTTCTCTCAGAAAACTGGAATAACCAAACAAAGCAGCAGTCCAAGCAGCCAGCCCTCCAGGAGGACATACCGCACCACCATCAAGTGGTGTGCGCGGTGAACAAACAAGCATTCCGAGCAACCTTCTCCTGTAGGGATTGGAGCAGGGAGGCTCTCAGGAAGGCACAAAGAATAACATCTGCAGAGGGAAAACTGTCTAAAAGCAAACAACATTCCTTTTCTCCTAAAGAAATGAAAGAACATTCTTACCCCCAAAGCCCCACATTTCTGGGTTATGCTACACAGCCTTTCTTAGCTACATGTGGCTTTCTTAGCTGCATTTCTAATACCACTTGGAAGGACCAATTGTGTCTGAGTCCTTTAGTTTATGGGAGACTACTACGGGCTCATTAACCTAGCTTTCTCCAGCCCATTCCCACACATGATTTGTTCCATAATATCATAATTTGTCCTTTTTCTGTGCTGCTAAACAGAAAAAGGCCGAGCTTTTATCTAGTCCCCGAAACAACTGCTTTTGCCAACCATTTAGAACAAGTTCAACTCTTCATAATAAACATGTAATGGAGACTTTTTTTGTGGGACTGGCGTTAGGATTGCTTATGGTCCTCATTTCCATTGCTGGTCCCATTTCCGAGGCATAGCTGTGTCTGCTCTGGAACACTGATGTACTTGGATCAGAAATGCTTGGAAACTTGAGGTAAATTTATTGTGGTTGTCATCATCGTCAAGCCTGAGCACCGAAGAATTAGGATAGCCTAGAAATGAGATTTCTCACCACATTTCATAGATGCCTTCAGATTTTTTTCAGGGTCTAGTCTCCACACAGAGCTCCTGCTCCATCACAGCAAACTGTCTTCCCAAAGCAGTTCTCTCAGTTCTAGTTATCCTGAGTGAAACTAGACAGACTGGTTGTTGCTGCAACCCTTGAACACTTTCTAATTAAAAACGAATGACAAATCTCAGGTCTGATTAGAAATAAATGGAAGGCAGCTGCTGAGGACAACATCAAACAAACATCAGCCAAGGTCTCCCATACTATTCTTTTGATGTTATGGGCAAATTCTTAATTAATATAAACTATGACGTGCAGTGAAAGCCAAGAAAGTTTCACTGGCTCACACCACCTGCTGATCAGGCCCAAAAACACATTAATAAAACACCAACCACAGGTGTTTCAGAGAAAGATCATTCCCTTATAAAAACATACTCTTCCTCCTACAATTTTAACTGCACAGTCTGGCCAATGTTCTACCCCTACTTTATGGAACTTAAGAGCTTAACGAGGAAAAAGAACAGAAGTGAGATGTAGGCTTTTCTTTTGGATGTAGTAACTCTGTATTTTTTTTTAAATACCAGGTACATTCCGGAAATTTAGTTCTGCTAGATTACATTCCTACTTTGTCCTATGGAAATATGA
Organism: Psophia crepitans; assembly: GCA_013399095.1. Lineage (NCBI taxonomy): Eukaryota > Metazoa > Chordata > Aves > Gruiformes > Psophiidae > Psophia > Psophia crepitans. Next base: position 234,608 of record VWZZ01007019.1, on the reverse strand, counting down.
AAAATATACTGTTAAAGACAAAAGTGGTTTTTATTCCTTTTTTGAGTGGGAGTGGGGTGGTGTCTTTTGCTGTTGTGTAAGGGAGAAATCTCTAAAGTGTGTATGAAAAATGAAATCTTTATTTTGACCTTTCAGACTAAACCTCTGTTTACTTTCAGGAAGTGTAGGAAATGTGTACAGAGTCTGCTTGGATGAAGGGACTTGGCAAACGAAGGAAAACTCCACAGACATTTGGCGTGATAGTTCAGAATGTTCTGAGAAAAATAATTTCAAAAAAAAAGTAAGTATGTTTTATATTATGGTTTAATACTTTAATCTTCTTAATCCCTTCTTGAGTAACTGATAAAACATTTCCACTGAATACCTGCAAAAGATGTTCGGATTTCATTTAGATTACCAAATGGAAAACTGTTGTTTTATTTAGAAGACGGGGAGGAGGAAAGATTAAGGAGGGGGATTTCTACTTTAGATGTCACAAATCATTTTCTGTTCAGAGTCCAGTGTTCACATGTGCTGAATTGCTCCAAATAAAATTGAAAAACACTGCAACTTGACAAAATTCACAGCCTCCCATCCTCTACCCAAAATCACTGTAGTCTGCCAAGGCCAGACAACTTCATGCCCTGCCGCTTCCTGAACCTTTTAACATTTAATGAGCTGTTAACTGGTTCTTTCAAATCATCTAGTCACAGTCTGGAGGATTCATAACCCAAAGGCCATTGTTCCAGGCCCGATACTGCATACAGTCCAACCACTGGGCTTCATCAGCATAGGGAATGGCTCTCCCCTGCTGGGTGAGAAGCAAACTGGATATTCTTGCCTCAACAGCTCTCAGCTGTTTGTGCTGAAGATAAAATGAAAACAATTACTGATCAGCTCTGGTTTGTGAAGCTGGGAATCACACTCTTGCAAAGCAGCTTGTGTTCTCTGCAAGAAGGCAGTTTGCAACTGAGCATGCTCTCTTCCACCACCTGAGTCAGGCTTAAGGCAAAGGATAGTTCAAGCAGTGAAGCAGGGATCTGATCCTGTTGCCTGCTTGCACAACTGAGCAATGACTTGCAACGAATGCAGCAGAGTTTCAGATAACAGCAGAGCAGCAGCTTATCTGCTTTCAGCTTCTTGTAACTTCTTTTGCCATAGAATTCAGCTTAGCTGATGTCAAAATTAAGTCTCTTAGGTAAGCACTATTACTGTCGATTATTTTTTACTTTTTAGTACTTTATCAGTTGAGCACTGTTACTGCTTATTACTTTATGAAGTAACATTACTTTATTGATTACTTTATTAAACAGTTAGTTCAGGAACTCCATGTACCACTAAGTTTTTACTAAACTCATTATATAGTGAGTACATGAACTTCCAAACTTACAGTTTATTTATACAAGTGTGATAAATATTCGTAAGTACTGAGAGTTTTCCATGGTTTGTTGACCATTTTGGATCACAAACTTGTGGGTGGGAAACACATGAATTCATCTTCTGTGACAGCAGACGATTCCTCTGAAAGCTTTAACCAGCTTTCCTACCAAGACTAAATGTGGTTTTGTACCTGTTTGTTGTATGTAGTGGAAAGCCCCAAGATGTTAGGAATAACCCAGAGCTAGTATCCACACACACTGGAGGAATCAGCTTGATTTCATTTGCTTTGATGTTGCAAAATTGTGCATGTTTTTTATTAGGTTCATGCCTGTTTGAATGCCTTGATGGAGCAGAGTGACTCATGGCTGTGCTATGGGAATCTCCTGCACCCACCCAACTCTCCCTGAGCACTTCACCCTCTCCAAAAGTTTCTACCAGCAGGCACAGCTCATCCGTGCTATCCAGATAGTAATCATTAGCATAAATTGTTTAGAGACAACTACTGGCAGGAACACAGTGCTAAAATCACTGGCACTGAGCAGTAAAACAATTCACAAAAACAGCAAAATCACTGAGGAAAAGACACAGGTTCCAAGACAATCTTTGCAGGCCAAATATGGATTATGAAAGTCAGATATCCTGTATCGCTACATTCCCTCTGCAGAGAAGCTTTTCCTGAGATAGAAAAGCAGTATGAAGAGATAAGAAGTAGACATAAGGAGCCAAATGGAAAAACTTAGCAAGAAGAAATGTTAAATGAAGCAAAGTGGAAAGAAAGTGTAATTGCCTGCCTTCCTCCTCTGGGGACTTATTCATTATTTAAAGACATTCAAGACAACTCTAATTTCATAATTTTAGTTTTTATCTTTTAATTCATGGGAGAGGTCAGACTATTTCAATGAGTCTAGACAGAGCTGATTCTTAAAATTGTACAGACACAATTGATATCCGTAACTCTGTCCCCAGGCCATTCACATGGTGATTACACCTGTGTGTACAGGTTGAGTGAATTGATCTTTGCCATTATTAAACCACCAGGATCCATTTGGTTCGTGTAAGCGTGGCAGTGACTAGCTATAAATCAGAATACAAACAGTGTTTGTGCAGGCACAACCTAGAAATGAAAGCCCGAGTGCTTTAGAATTTAAAAAGAAACGAAAGCTGTCGGCAAGTCTCTCTGTCATGCTCTGATTTCATGAAACCGTGAGGGGAGCAGACATCAGAAACCTTCCCTTGCTACCCTGCAACACAAAGAACTTGGACTCAAAAGCTCATGCTCTGCCCACCTGCCTCCATGTGTAACACATTTTTCTTCTTTGTTCCTAGGAAGAAGAACACAAAATGCTTACCACATTGCAGTTCTGGTACACTATAGGATATTATTTTTCTCTCATCTCACTTATATTAGCTCTTCTTATACTTTCTTTACTCAGGTTAGTACAAATTCACATGCAATTTGAAAGTATAGACCCCGGTATGCACATTAATTTTTTCATGTAATTGAATTTATTGCTTAGCTATGTAAATATTTTCTTAACAAGCAAAGAAATTCCTAAACAAAATCAGTTTATGGCAACAATATGGATTTTTGTATTTTCTGCAACATCAATATATTCCAGAGGATTCATACATTTTTTTTTTCTCCCACAGAAAACTTCACTGCACAAGAAACTACATCCATATGAATTTATTTGCATCTTTTATCTTGCGTGCCACAGCAGTTCTTATAAAAGACACTGTATACAAGAATATTTACTCCAAAAAACCGAATGATGAAACTGGATGGATATCGTACCTCAGTCCTGAGGTAACTTGTTAGCTCATTGCTAATAGTGAATGTGTGCTGCTAGTGGCTATAACACTTACAGTTTCGGGAGTTTGCCCTATGGCAACAAGTTTTGAGGTGTTCGTTACTTGAGCTTTGAAGGCTGAGAATTTGCTGATAAAGCTTGGGGTAACCAGTAAAAAACAACTGATGTGACAAATTGTAATAGATTGATTTTATATGAAGCCTTGTGTAGGGACAAGAAATTAAACAGTACTGATACTGAGAAACATACAGTTAAGCAAAGCAACTTTCACCCGTAGTGTCTAAGAAGAAATCTACACATGTATTTGGCACTTAAAAAAACCTATATTTATTCACTCTTGGTATGCATAGCACAATGCAGTGCACATAAATATTGCTTTTAAGACAAAGTTATCAATGTATTTCCTGTGAAAGAATACTAAAAGAGGAAAAAATAGCTTAAAGTTTTTTCTGTAGTAGGAATCATGGAATCATTGAATCATAGAATGGTTTGGGTTGCAAGGGACCACAAGGATGATCTAGTTCCAACTCCCTGCCATGGGCAGGGACACCCCCCACCAGCCCAGGCTGCCCAAAGCCCCATCCAACCTGGCCTTGGGCACTGCCAGGGATCCAGGGGCAGCCACAGCTTCTCGGGGCACCCTGTGCCAGGGCCTCAGCACCCTCCCAGGGAAGGATTGCTGCCTAATGTCCAATCTAAATCTCCCCTCTTTTAGTTTAAACCCATTACCCCTTGCCCTGTCACTGCACTCCCTAAGAAACAGCCCCTCGCCAGCTTTCCTGTAAGTCCCCTTTAGGTGTTGGAAGACCACGATTAGGTCTCCCCGCAGCCTTCTCTTCTCCAGGCTGGACAAGCCCAGCTCCCTCAGCCCGTCTCCAGAGCAGAGGGGCTCCAGCCCTTGGATCATCTCTGGACTCGCTCTAGCAGCTCCGTGTCCTTCCTGCCCTGGGGCCCCCCGAGCTGGAGGCAGCACTGCAGGGGGGGTCTCAGCAGAGTGGGGCAGAGGGGCAGAAACCCCTCCCTGGGCCTGCTGGTCCCGCTGCTTGTGGTGCAGCCCAGGTCATGGGTGGCTTTCTGGGCTGCCAGTGCACACTGAATATGTGCTAATTTTCTTACACTTGTTTAGATAATGGAACAGCAACTTCTCTCCCTTGCAACCACTGTGGATAAATTACACTTGTATGATATTGTATGAATATAGTCTGCCAATGTGAACCAGCAAAATTACCTGTAAGATGTTAAGGGTGACTATTATTTTAATAGCTCATCAGTAAAAATTCTGATACGCAGATCATGACAAAGAACACATGCCCCACCCTACACTGTCACTGTCTTTTCCTACTTGTCACCTCCAGTCAAACTTTCTGACAATGTAGAAGACTTTAAATTGTTGCACTCTCCTCCAGCCTCTCCCAAGCAGCAAGGAGAGTCTTGTGAGATGTGTGGCGGAATCACAGTTATATCACAACCATGTGCTAGTTTTCAAACTGTTGCTAAAGTAACAAGAGAAAAACAGGATTTGTCAGAGCTTTTATATATTAACAACGATTCCTGGTCTCTCATTTCTACAGATTATAGTCATTTGCAGGACTGCCCAGTTTTTCTTGCATTACTTCATTGGGGCAAATCTTTTTTGGCTATTAGTAGAAGGAATTTATCTGCATACGTTATTGATAACTGTTGTATTCTCTGAAAGACGACTGCTACAGACATATATTGTGATAGGATGGGGTAAGTACACAATAAATTCCAAGTTATTGATTCTGTGGTACGTTTTTGAGTCAGTGGCGGATACTTTGTAATGAAAAAATACAAAATTTGAACTCTTGTTTGTTTTGAAGTCACTGATTGTCAATAAAGATATACCAGTAGTGATACCTTCCTTGCAGTTCAGCTTGACCTGCAGATAGAGGAAATGGGTGAATTGTTTCCTAAGAAAACAGTAGCTTAGTGGACAGAACAAGATAAAAAATGAATATATTTGGCTGTATTTTCTGTCATTACTGATTATGGTACTGTCAGCAACTTAATTTTCTTCCTTTGTAATAGAGCACATGCATAGCAAAGATGTCTAAACATTAACAATTTTCTTTTTCTTTTATATGTTCATCTTCCTAGCTCACCTTAAAGTTCTAAAGAGTGCTGTAAGTTAGTGGACATGTGAAACACTACATGATTCAGGTCCTATATTTCAGGCATTCTTCATGTAATAAAGAGAATGTAAAGTTAGTTACAAGCATTTGAACAATTTTGTGTAAATTATGTTGTGTAATCTGACAAGTACGTTCCTTACTCAGAGAACATAATTCTGTATCTTGCCTGGACAAAGGAGAAAATGAAGGTTTCCCAATTCCCAATATTCATCTAAAATCTACTTCTACAACTTGCAGGCTTTTGAAGGTTTTAAATGAAGACAAAAAATGTACCCTTAGACAATACGTAGGCTTGTTTCAAGGGTTATTGATTCTAATGCAGTGGCCTGAGTTAAGGAGGATAGGATGGATAGCCATAAAAAATTCTGATAGTAAAACTTTTATCAGTGTATGGTTTTACAAGCTGGTTCACCATCACCACGTCTATGTCTATTGAACTACATTGTCAAATGTAAAATGCGTATCCAGGAGTGTGGGACGATAGCATATAGCCCACTTAAGCAAAAGGAAAAGTAATTTTTAGAAGGATTTTGTTGTGGTGGACAATTGTGTAGTTGTAAATTCCATATCTACTGTGTTGTACTGCTTGCTAAAATTATCTACTGAGGATAAAGAGGTATGATTTTAATGAGTTGTTTGAACTCACATATAAATAGCTCAAGCAAATGGCAGCTAAGACAGAAATTATAGTCCTTACCATTGGAGTGCTACAACATTTACATGTTTAAAGGAAATTTTTGGGTTTTGTTGTCAAGGCTATAGGAAACTCCCTGTCAGTTTGACAACAATTCATGTCACTCAGTTTTAGTTGTCTAAAAGTTGTACTAGGCTTTCTCTGTAACAATGACAGGGAATGAAGGCAGTTCTCTTCTCTTTAGCACCTACTTACCTACTCCTGAATTTTGAAGAGGGGATTGGACGGCATCTAAAAAAATTAGCTTACTGCAGAAATTCCTAGAATTAAGTGAATTTCAGATAAGGCCGTTTTCATGCTTTTCTAATATGAATGTATTAATCTATTAACAAAGAACCATTGCTGAGAAAAATGCCAATGCTTAAAGCAAGATAGAATCATAGAATGATTTGGGTTGGAAGGACCTTAAAGATCTTCTAGTTACAACCCCCCTGCCATGGACAGGGACACCCTCCAGTAGACCAGGTTCCTCAAAGACCCATTCAACCTGGCCTGATCTGAAACGGGACTTCAGCATCTAAAATAGCACACAGGGGGAAACCTGAACAAAAACGTTTCGAAAGCAAGATATAAAACCCTGTTGAAGTACACAAGATCATTTAGGGAAAACTTTCTAGTCTGAAACAATAAAGATCCCTTAAAGAATCCAGAAACCTTAACTCTGTTTTATAGCAATGGCTTGCATTTACTATTACTGACAAGATTAAAAGATATCTGGCTTTTGTCTCTCATAGCATTTTTACCAGGTTTTGAATACACATGAAACAGTATTGTACGCATTGTTCTGAAGACACTAGCACAACAGATTGCTTCACTAAATGCATTGCATAATCTAATTATCAATAAAAAAGTACTTAGACCCAGTAATTTTGGCAGTGGCACATTTAATTTTGGAGTATTCAATCAATTAGTTACAAGGGAATGTAAAACTCCTAGTTGACATTATGTCATTTTTTTTTCCCTTTCATTAACAATAAGACCACCTATGCTCTTTTAATCTTGTTTTATAGTTTTAAATGCAAATTAAAGTTTTATTTATCTTCCTGTAACAATAGTGGAACTCTAACAGACCGTTCAGCACCTTACACCTCTTAGTTCTTTAAAGACCAGATAAAATCTACCATATCTGTAGAAGTTAAGAAATTCAGGTTGGTTTAGGTTTGTGAGAAACTTAGGAGTTTTGAGACCCTGATGATAAATGTGGAGCAGAGCCTTCACTATTGATCAACATGACAATAATTTAGTAACATGGAAAGAGCTGCACATTTGTAGACCACTGGAATTGCATAGTAATCCTTTATTTCAGGTTTATTTTTCAGTCTGCAGTCTATGATCTGCAGGAGAGGTTGCAAAAATAGGGGAATGAGGACCACAGATTATCTTTAAGGGGTCCAGGTAAGGTGAAACAGGAAAACAAGCTTTTGCCAGTTGTTTCAATTAACTGAACAGAGTTCCATACCTCCACTGAAAACTCTTTAAGGTTCAACAAATAAAAATGTTAACAACTGGTGTCTTAAGTAGTCTGTGACACCTCAAGTACCAATTATTTTGAATTCTTGGGGTCAGGGATTTAGAAGATTTGGACAGGTCAGCAGTGTATTTGTGTGTATATAAATGCATATATCAGTCTGAAAATGTAAGATTTAACAATGCAATGAAATACCATTTTGCATTTGAACTAACAATGGGAAAAGCCACGATCAGGTTGATTTTTGTCCAATTCTAAATAGAAGACTGAAAAGTACATGTCTTTGCACCATGCACTACTGTAACATATCTGTGTTTTGTATGAACCATTCTGCAATCTTGACTGTAACTGACTCCTTTTCTTTTCAGTTGTTCCTATCCTGTTTGTGGGTCCTTGGGGAATAAGCAGATCAAAACTGGAGAACACAGGGTAGGTTACTAGATAAAATGTGATTTAGAATACTGGGTTTCTGTTTGCTGGAAGCCCTTGACAGTAATTGACATAGGTATTGACTACTAGATTATATTAAGATTGTACAGCACCTGTTAATACTTGTTACATTTTCTAGGTTAATTTTAGTGCTTTTACATTAAACAACTTCTAGGAGTTCTCAGATTTACTTATGCATAAATCAAGAAGTAGAATGAACATTCACTGTTCCTGAAATGAAAGCTATTGCATCCAGTGTTCATCCACATACACATACATGAAGCAAATTGTCAGCACAAACATCTTAGAATCATAGAATCATAGAATGGTTTGGGTTGGAAGGGACCACAAGGATCATCTAGTTACAACTTCCCCTGCCATGGGCAGGGACACTCTCCACTAGACTAGGTTTCCCAAAGCCCCATCCAACCTGGCCTTGAACACTTCCAGGGATGGGGCCTCCACAGCTTCTCTGGGCAACCTGTTCCAGTGCCTCACCACCCTCACAGCAAAGAATTTCTTCCTGATGTCCCTTCTAAATCTCCCCTCTTTGAGTTTAAACCCATTACCCCTTGTCCTGTCACTGCACTCCTTAATAAACAGTCCCTCACCAGCTTTCCTTTAGGTACTGAAAGGCTGCAATTAGATCTCCCTGGAGCCTTCTCTTCTCGAGGCTGAACAAGCCCAACTCCCTCAGCCTGTCCTCGTAGGAGAGGTGCTCCAGCATCTTCGTGGAGACTAACTTGTAAGAAAAGGAGACCAGTGCTTTCCTTAGAGACCATTTGCACTTTCAGTTTAATTAGTATTCACTGCCATTAAAAAAAAAAAAATTCATATGGAAGATAATGTAAAAAACTGATATTCACTAAAAGTTGATATTAAATGAATGTGTTGAGTATTCAGTTAATTAGTCAGTAACTTGCACTAGTAAGTATCAGTTTTCCAGTCTTCTGGTCTTCAATGATGTTGTTAATGGCATCACATACACTTTGGGGTTTATGTATGATTTCTTTTGTTTACTTTTTTATTCATGGTTCCTAGAGAGGTTTTTTTGGAACACCAATATAGTTATTAAGCAACTACATCAGAAATCAAATCACAGTTACAGTCGCAATGAGTTAGATCTAATATAGATCATAAATGACAAGCCAAAATTCTACACACTTTTGGCTAACTAGCAAGAAGGAGCTTAGGACAATTTAGAAGGTTAGAGCAGGAGAAAAGGAGACAGCTTCAAGGAAAAAGTGTGCATATTTTTTAGCAGGTCAAGAACCATGGTCACAATTCATAGTTTACCGATTTCCAGTTTCTGGTTTCAGATGGATAAATTTGAGTAGGATGAATTCAATTAAGAAGGTTTGATGGCATGTACAGTTGTGTGGATCTGACATGTACAGTTGTGTGACTGACTTTGCCAGATAGTCCTGAAGTTTGCAGTCCAGGGAAACCTCTCAACATTCTGGTGGAAAAATCTTCAGAATGAATACAATTACAGTTGTTGGTGAGACTCTTCCCAATTGTAGTCCATTTCTCCTGAGTGCCACCTGAAAACGTTGAACTTTGTCAACTTCTTTTTGAAATATATACAGAGGTTATGTAAGCTTTTTTAATTTTTTTTTTCTATGAAACTATAATTACATAATTATACTTTAAATTATTCTTCAGGTGCTGGGGAACAAATGAACACATGGGTATCTGGTGGATCATACGAGGACCAATTTTATTTTCCATTGCAGTAAGAATTATTTCATCTGTTCTTAATATCATGCACAAGTGTGACTGTCTTTTGTGATGCTTTATCCAAATATAATCCAATTCTTGGTTTAGAGAAGGTGAGACAGAAAAAATTGTAAAGGACGTTTCTTGCTGTAGGTGCATGGCCATAGGTACCTTTCTGCTTATTTACAAACACCAAAGATTTCAGTGTCAACTGCTCAAAACACTGCTGTTTATCTCTGCGGTGAATTCTGCACAGCTCCATCTATATCAAACATGGAGCCTTTTTCTTCTCATATTTATAACTTCTCATATTTTTATCCTTATTTTCTCAGTAAGCATGTTACTTAGGAGAGTGTTACCATGTGGTGAGCACCACTAGAAAGTTCCAAATTCTCTGTAGAGGAAGATCTTATGATAACAAGGATGCAGAGACACAACAACAGAAGTACTGACGGTCATGGGGAAAAACATTCACCCAATGGAAAAAAAAAAAAAAGCATGGTGTGACAAGAATTAGTTATGAGGTGTTTTTTTCTTAAACAAATGCAAAAAAGTGTACACCTGAAAGACAATGACAGTGAAAAGATGGAAACAGCATGAGCAAAGCAATTCATGAGGACATGATTATGAACACAGAATTTTGATAGGTAGGACTATGGTGTGTGTCCAGAATACCTTATATTTTCACAACTACCAGGAATAAGTGATTTGGTTAGCTAAACAGATAGCAAACATTGTAGAAATGTATTTTACTCATGCAAATGTGTACGTGGAGTAAAAGAACAACCACTCAAAGTGTAATACTGAGGAAGTGATGCATTCAATCCATCAGTTGGAAAGGAGAGTATTGGTTTCTGTCCCACTAGAGAAAAGATGTGGAAATTAAAACTTTGGAGAAGAAATAATGGACTTCTTTTTGCTACTGCTGAGTTGGAGAGAACTGTGTGAGAGAAAAAGTGGACATAGTTGGGACTGAGCTGTGAAACAGAGAAACACACTTAGTATCTATCCATCAGATACTTAGAAGGACAATGGAGGATTCTCTGTCAAAAAAATAGAATAAAATATAGCAGTGGAGACAAGAACCAGAAAAGAAAGCAAAAAGGTCTGAGATATGAGAGGAGGCCAAAGCCAAGACAAGAGAAAATGTCCAGAATCAAACAGGTGACCTGGTTACCCAGGATATGGAGAAGGCTGAGGTACTCAATGACTTTTTTTGCCTCAGTCTTCATCAGCAAGGGCTCTAGCCACACCATCCAAGTCACAGAAGACAAAGGCAGAGACTGGGAGAATGAAGAACCGCCCACTGTAGGAGGAGATCAGTCTTGAGAATATCTAAGGAACCTGAAGGTGCACAAGTCCATGTGACCTGATGAGATGCATCCGCGGATCCTGAGGTAACTGGCAGATGAAGTGGCCAACCCACTCTCCATCATATTTGAGAAGTTGTGGCAGTCCAGTGAAGTCCCCTCTGACAGCAAAAGGGGAAACATAACCCCCATTTTTAAAAAGGGAAAAAAGGAAGACCGAGGGAGCTACAGGCCGGCCAGTCTCACCTCTGGGCCAGGCAAGACCATGGAGCAGATCCTTGTGGAAACTATGCTCAGGCACATGGAAAATAAGGAGGTAATTGGTGACAGCCAACATGGCTTCACTAAGGGCAAACCGTGCCTGACAAATCTGGTGGCCTTCTATGACAGGGTTTCAGTATTGGTGGATAAGAAGTGACAGACATCACCTACCTGGACTTGTGCAAAGCATTTGACACTGTTCCACATGACATCCTTGTCTCTAAACTGGAGAGACATGGATTTGACAAAAGGACCATTCAGTGGATAAGAAATTGGCTCAAAGAGTTGTGGTCAATGGCTCGATGTCCAAGTGGAGATCTGTGACGAGTGATGTTCCTCAGGGGTTGGTACTGGGACCAGCACTGTTTGACATCTTTGCTGGCGACATGGACAGTGGGATCGAGTGCACCCTCAGCAAGTCTGCTGACGACAGCAAGCTATGTGGTGTGGTCAACATGCTGGAAGGAAGGAATGCCATACAGAAGGACCTTGACAGGTTGGAGAGGTGGGCCTGTGCAAACCGCATGAAGTTCAACAAGGCCAAATGTAAGGTCCTACATGTGGGTCGGTGCAATCCCAAGCACAGCTACAGGCTGGGTAGAGAATGGATTGAGAGCAGCCCCCTGAGGAGAAGTACTTGGGGGTGCTAACTGATGAGAAGGTGAACATGAGTCAGCAATGTGCACTGGCAGCCCAGAAAGCCACCCGTGTCCTGGGCTGTATCAAAACCAGGGTGGCCAGCAGGGTGAGGGAGGGGATTCTACCCCTCATATCCACTCTAGTGAGACCCCCCTGCAGTTCTGTATCCAGATCTGGGGTCTCCAGTACAAGAAAGACATGGAGCTGCTGGAGTGAGTGCAGAAGAGGGCCACAGAGATGATCTGAGGGCTGGAGCCCCTCTGCTATGAGGACAGGCTGAGGGAATTGGACTTGTTCAGCCTGGAGAAGAGAAGGCTGCGGGGAGACCTAATTGCAACCTTCCAGTACCTAAAGGGGACCTACAGGAAAGCTGGAGAGGGGCTGTTTATCAGGGAGTGCACTGACAGGACAAGGGGGAATGGGTATAAACTAAGTGATTCAGAATAGATATTAGGAAGAAATTCTTTGCTGTGAGGGTGGTGAAGTACTAGAACAGGTTGCCCAGAGAAGCTGTGGCTGGGGCAGTGTTCGAGGCCAGGTTGGATGGGGCTTTGGGAAACCTGGTCTAGTGGAGGGTGTCCCTGGCCATGGCAGAGAGGCTGGAACTACATGGGCTTCCAACCCAAACCGTTTTACGATTCTATGAATGTATGGTTTGGATGAGCGGTGAGGTGAATTGAAAACTGGTTGAAAGGCCAGACCTAGAAGGCAGCACAAAGTTTAACTGGAAGTCAATAACTAGCAATGTACCCAGTACTGGGTCCAGTCCTATTTAACATCTTCATTGATGAACTGGACAATAGGGCAGAGTGTATCTTCAGAAAGTTTGCAGATGACATCAAATGGAAGGAGTGGTTGAAATACCAGAGGGTTGTGCTGCCATCCAAAGGGACCTTTCCAGGCTGGAGAAGTGAGCTGATAGGACTGACAGGAACCTCATGAAGATCAACACAGAGAAGAGCAAAGTCTTGCAGTTGAGGAGGTACAGCCTGAGGCTCCAATATATGCTGGTGTCTACCCAGCTGGAAAGTGGCTTTGCAGAAAAAGACCTGGGGGTTCTGGTGGGTACCAAGTTGACCATGAGCCAACAATGTGACCTTAGGGAGTAAAGAAGGTGAATGATATCCTGAGCTGCCTTGGGAAAAGCATGCCAGCAGGTCAAGGGAGGTGATCCTTCCCTTCTGCTCAGCACTGGTGAGGCCACATCTAGAGTGCTGTGTCCAGTTCTGGACTCCCCAGTACAAGAGAGACATGGACATACTGGAAAAAGACCGGCAAAGGGCCACAGGGATGAATAAGGGACTGGAGTATCTCCCCTACGAGGAAAGGCTGAGACAGCTGGGAGTGTTCAGCCTGGAGAAGAGATGCACAAACATCTTCCCACTTGTGGGAACAGCAAGGGCAGGCAGCTCTGCAAGCATCTTACACTTTGGACCTCTTTCTATTTATACTTTAGTTGGGTTGTGGTTCTTTCGTTTGTTTGGTTTATTTGTTTTTGAAGGAATAATATCTGCTTATCACCCTGTGATGTTTTAAAGAGACATCTGTGCACATTTGGGGAGAACAGCATGAAACGTGTTTGATTCTTTACAGAGAGCAAGAGCTATGGTTCCCACAGTAATACCTGTGCATCAAAAGAAGTCAAGAAAAGTAGTCTTGAATAATTGCCCATCCTCAAAATGAGGAAGCAGAGTTCTGTGTTAAAATGAAAATGTAATTTTGTGCTGGAAGATCATATTTCACCTTAATGATTCTATTCTATTCTAATATATACCTAAATTAGGCTGAATAAGACAATGTGAAGTTTCTCAGCTTTGCAACCTTGATAACATTTTTGTACAGGGCTTTTGGTTTGTGGAAGTGAAATAGTTAACACCTCATAAGCATGTGCAGATCTCATGAGGAAAGAAATATTTGCAGATTGGTCTTGGCCAAGTCAGCACAATTTAATTAACAAAAAGAGTGAATTATTTGTAAAAGAATGCCCAGGGCTTCTTTACTTGACCCTCTAGAGCCTCTTTACCTGAAGAATTGCAATCACTGCTGGTTTTTACCACATCCTGCTTACTTGTCATGGTTTGGTCAAGAGTTGTATAACCTAAAGATACATAAACTCTGTTAACTGCTCATTTGGAGAGAGTCCGTCACTGCTGCTGCTCTGTGCTCTCTGCTGCAGTTGTGGTAATAACCTGCTTCTGTTCTGACCTGATTGACAACTGCATTATGGTTATTCAGTGGCAGATTTTACAAGTGTTTAATATCAATTTTACATTTCTTTAATAGCTGTGTGAGTAGTATCATAGTACTTATTGTAAATAACCCATATGTATTTTCTTTCAAGGTTAACTTTGGCATCTTCTTAAAAATTCTCAGGATGCTGATTTCCAAACTAAAAGCTCAGCAAATGAGCTTTCATGACTACAAATACAGGTATGTAATAAATAAAAACCAAATCCTAGCTGTTGGGTTTTTTTTTTACTCCCAACATCAGAAGGTTGCCAGTTTGCCCTTGCAGATTATATATTTACCTGCCACCACCAGCTGTAACAGATACTCAGAGTATGATCATAGAATCATAGAATGGTTTGGGTTGGAAGGGACCTCAAAGATCATCTAGTTCCTACCCCCCCGCCATGGGCAGGGACAATCCCCCACCAGCCCAGGGTGCCCAAAGCCCCATCCAACCTGGCCTTGGGCACTGCCAGGGATCCAGGGGCAGCCACAGCTTCTCTGGGCACCCTGTGCCAGGGCCTCAGCACCCTTCCAGGGAAGGATTGCTGCCTAACGGTATAGGAAAGCCATCTGGGAAAGCAGCCTCCACAAACATTTTCTTCTCTGAGAGGTAAAAGCAGGTCAGCACCCATGTGCTGAGTATTATGGACATTTTCTCAAAGACTTCGCAATGAGGTAGGATCTCTGCTCTCAGGTGTCCTCACTGTACACCTGTGGCCTCTACTGCTATGACACATTTTTAACTTGAGCCTGACAAAAGGTCCTCAAAAGAAAAGGAGACGTAGAAGATTTTTGTGAGACATTCCTAAGTGACAATAGCATTTCTGATCTACCTTTTGACTGAAGAATGTCCCTAGTCGTCTTGTAAACCCAAATGAGAACATTATCCTTAGCCTGCACTCGGGCAGGCCCTGGTGTGGGCTCTCTTGGCCAGGTCTCAATGGTGCATCATGCCTTTTATAAAATCCTGCAGTTCACCTTTGCACAAACATCTTCCCACTTTGTGGGAACAGCAAGGGCAGGCTCCTCTGCAAGGAGCTACGGGTGCAGTGAAAACTGCACTTACATCAATGGAAACCTGAGGATTTCTTAACTGCTTTCCACATCCCAGTTCTTTCCAGTTCTTAGTATCTTTAATCAAAGCAGTGTACCTCCCTGTCTGCTACTACAGCTTTGCCTTACCAAGATGAATTATTTTATTGTATAACAGGACTGGCAAGGGGAGGAGGGATGGAAATTCCACTACTAACTTCCTATTAAATTCCAGTATTACATCTGTAATGAGAATTGTATTTCCATTTTCCTTCAACGTTCAAGGTCCCAAAGATCTCAGCTGTATTCTCCAGATTGCTAGGGGAAGATTGTTGTGAAGATAGTCACAGACAGCAGTGTCTGTATTTAACGTTGTCTAATGTTTTGCGTTATATTCTCTTTTCTACAGCTTATAATTTTGCTAAACTTTCAAAGATTCAAACTATTCCTCACATTGCAAGTCTTCCTCAGAAATCACTTTCTTTTGAGATCTCTTATTTCATCCATGCAACCAGGTTCCCAGGCTTGTTAAAGAAGATTCTCTTCCATAAAACTTATTCTGGTTACATTTTTTTAAAAAGTAGACTACTGCTGACAGCACCACAGAAACTTTCTATGCAACTACAGTTTTCATTGGTGATAGGAAGATCTAAGAACCGGGTTAACAGATCACTCATATGTAGCTGTGTAAATAATTCCGTTACGTAGCAGCATAAGTTTGATGGTTGTGGCTTTCCTGTTCAATTTCTTATCCCTAACTTTTCACCTTAAACCCAAAGCTAAGATTCCCTCCTGTGCAGACTTTTCTGACAGTGTGCTCCAAAATTTGTATCAGGGAATTTGTCCTCAAAATCAGAAAAATACTCATCTCATTCCAGAATCAGAATATGGAGGGAATATTTCTGGAATCATTTCTATGTAGCTGATTTCTTAAACTTTGCATCAAAGATGTTGGAAAAAAAATACTATAATCAAATATTTTCTTTTTAAGATTGGCAAGATCTACACTTGTGCTGATTCCATTGCTGGGGATCCATGAATTTGTATTTACCTTGATCACTGATGAACAAGTGGAAGGACTTCTAAGATATATAAAACTTTTCATTCAGCTCATCATGGGCTCATTTCATGTAAGTACTGTTTTGTAAGTACTCTTTTTAAGGGTCATAGATTCACAAATATATGTTGCTAACCTATAGATACCACTGATATACAGTATTCTTATTCAGTATTATGCTCCGACCTATAATGTCTCCCAATACACTATTACAGTGACAAGATAAAAAATTCACAAGCTGCATATTCTAAGTATGGTAGTCCAAAAGACCAAAAAAGGAGTCTGACATCTTCAGAAACAGTGTGGACTGTGTTCTCTGGGAATAGGTGACAGTTCATCAGAGATCCCTGTTCTGAAAACAGGATTAAAATTGTTTATTTAAAATACGTGTTTCACATAAGGGAATTCCTAAAATGCACTCGATGGCTTTTTTTAACAAGATTTTCAGGTGATCTGTTGACTTTGCTGTCACATTAAGAAGAGAGTTGGTTCCAGACTCATATTTTTAGTGCACAGTACACTTCCAGCACACTTCAAACACACCACAATGACCTTGTTGTCCTGTCACTGCACAAACAAAAAGCAATCAAGACTCTTTGTACCAGGAAATATAAGGATTATATTTCACTTTAGCTTGGTTAGCTGAAACATCCAGTTCATAACTCACATCACTGACACAACGGCCCTGTGGGGTATAGAATCATAGAATATTTAAGGTTGGAAAAGACCTGTAGGATCATCAAGGCCAACCATCAACCCAACACCACCATGTGTACTAGACCATGTCCCGAAGTGCCATGTGTACACGTTTTTTGAAAACCACCAAGAACAGTGACTCCACCACCTCCCTGGGCAGCCTGTCCCAGTCCCTGACCACTCTTTTGGTGAAGAAATTTTTCCTAATATCCAACTTAAACCTCCCCTGGAGCAATTTGAGGCCATTTCCTCTTGTCCTTCTGCTAGGTACTTGGGAGAAGAGACCAACACCCACCTCATCACAACCTCCTTTCAGGTAGTTGTAGAGGGCAATAAGGTCTCCCCGAGCCTCCTTTCAGGACTTTTTCCAACAGGAGTTGAATGTAGGCTACATGGCATTTGGGGCAGTTTGATGAAAGGAGATGCAGATCTGAATACTGAGAGAACAACAAGCAAAGTTAAAACCTTTACTGCAAGGAGACGCATGTGGAGAGTAAGCAGGAACTGCTTAGTATGTGGTTCCAGCCTGGAGGACATACTGTGGGTACACCTACCAGACTAATGCCCTTAAGCAAGTGCATTGAAGACATGTCTTGTACAAGAACTTTGTCAGGGCCGTGACTCACCTGAGTTGTATGCTATTCAGCAGCTGTAACACAGGTATTTCCATGCAAGCCTAGAGAAAAACTCAAAGACCTTTTTTTATGCAAAACCCCCATGTTTTCAGGCCTCCATAGCTCACATATAGGCACCCAAGATGAGAACCATAGGTGTCTGAGATGCCCTTTTGGAGGCATCCCCAGTGGGATGGGGACGAGGGGTGAGCCCTCCAGAAGGGCATCTCAGACACCTATGGTTCTTCTTCCCCAGTGGGATGGGGAAGAGAATCAGAATTTAAAGGTAAAACTCATGGGTTGGGATAAGGACAGTTTAGTGGGACAACAAAGGAAAAGGAAAATAACGGCAGGGGTTATCACAGAATATACAAAGCGGGTGATACACAGTGCAATTTCTCACCCAATGACCTGACAACCATACATGACCACACACTCAGACCAACCTGGAGCCGCACCACCCCTCCCCGACTAGCCCCCTTTTATTGTAAGCATGACATCATATGGTATGGAATACTTTGGCTAGTTTGGGTCACTTCTCCTGCCTGTGTCCCCTCCCAGGTTCTTGTGAAAATTAACTCTATGCTAGCCAAAACCAGGACAATGGGTTTAAGTATAAATTCAACAAAGTCCTTAGTGCATCAGAAGCAAAATATTGAAAATCCTCATGAGTTCAGTGAACAGGCACCAGTAAGAAAGTCCACTTTTGCACACTATACTTCTCAGCACACCCCTCTGGGAAACGGAGACATTACAGTCCTCAGTTAGGCGATGGCTTAACCTGTTCCAGGGAAGTGCCCAGTGAGGCTTTATGCAGCTCCATTTCCTCCTGCCCAAACAAAGCTGTGTAAGCCAGCAAGCAAAGATGCAAAATGAACTAAGAGGAAGGAGGATGAAAGGGGATCTCAATACATGGCTTAGTGGTTAGAGCAGCTGGCTGGAAAAGGGATGCTTTGGAGCCTCAGCAGCTGCTCCTGAATGTTGATACCATTTACATTAAATAACTTTAGATTTCAAAAGGTAAGAGAAAATTAAACTAATCAGAGTAGCAAGGAGTAGAACATCTCAGCACTTGCCTTACTCATCCTTTGCTTCCACTCACAGCCTGGTGAGACATGGCAGTAGTTGAAACTGATCTGCCTTGATTCAAGACAAGGTGCAAACGTGCCTCCACCCAGCGAGACTTGTAGCTGGGTGACTTTCCTAGGACATGGCTCTGCCTGTGGTGAGGCAATAGGTATTTCTTATACTTCCAGGTTATTGAGCAAAATGCAGGATATATCACAACAGCCAGTTTCTCTTTCTTTGAAGAAAAGTGCATTGACTCACTGACTATAGCTGGATCCTTAACACAGGTATCTAAGTCCATTAAAGGAATAATTGAAGCAGCTGCATCCCACCTTCCAGTTACTGGGCTATTGTGAGTCCCAGTCTAGGTGCCCAGTGCCACATCCTCCTCATCATTCAGTATATACAGGAGCTTAACCAGACAAGTGAGAAAACCTGCACTTGTGTAGGCCTGAGTATTCAACTCTGGGTCACAGCATTTAATTCCCCACTGAATATAGTTACCTAACCATTAAATGCTTATATCCTCCATGTTCCTACTGGTTAAAGGACTTTTTGTATTTTCTCTGAGCAATAAAAGGATTATCTCTATATTTTCCTCCTATGGTTCCTGAGATTTAAGTCTGGCAAGGTCAGCACCTGTAAACCTGTGCCTCATATCTTACCCCTGTATCTGCTACAGAGAGCTGGTTTTGCTCCTGCTAATCATTTCAACTTGATCAACAGGACAACTCATCCCATTTTGCTTACAAATAACCATAAAATGAGACTCCATAAAGTTTAAGTCCTTATGGGATGCCATTCATAAATTCCAACTAAGATTTTAAGAGACTGCTTCTCAAGTGGAGTTGCCGTATATCTAGTTCTCTCAGAAGGCACACAAGACAAATCAGGTAGCAATTTAGTTTTCCTGAGCAAAGAAAGAGCTTTCTTATAGAATGACAGAATGGTTTGAGTTGGCAGGGACCTCAAAGTCCACCCAGTCCCACCCTCAGCCATGGGCAGGGACACTCTCCATCAGCCCACATTGCCCAAAGCCCCATCCAACCTGGCCTTGAGCACTGCCAAGGATGGGGCCTCCACAGCCTCTCTGGGCAACCTTCTCTTGGGCTGCTCTCCATCCGTTCTCTGCCCAGCCTGTAGTTGTGCTTGGAATTGCACCAATCTACATCTTCTTTCTTGCTGTCTTCTGAAAGAATTAGGCAGTTCAGGAAGTACCAACAATTCTTCACGTGAAAGAATAACAAACAAGGTTAATTTCTGCAATACTCCATTGGAAATGGCTGTGTATCAAGCTTTTCTACCCCCCCAAAAAAATCATAACTATAAGAATGTCTGTCCTCATCCAAAGTTTGGGCTCCATTTCCCTAAAGGATGTGTTCATTTGTATCTGCAAAGAGACACTATGGCCTTCTGTATGTACACCCACAAGAAGTACTGTACTCATGAACAAATTTCTAGAGCTAAGAGAAAATTTGTCAGGGCACTGACATGAGTGGAACAGATAGACGGATTTGCATCTGCAGGTGGAAAAGAAGTGTCTCACCTATACAGTCAGCAAAGTGTTTTAGAGGTAGTTATGCACTTGACTTCCACTCCGTTCCCCTGCCTTAGCAGTGTGTAAGCAAGCAGAATTTTGGGGTAGTGAAGAAATGAGAGGGTAGCTCTGGCAGCTCTGCACCCTCATACCTTGGCTGAAAGCATGAAGGTGTGAAGGAACCACACTCTATCACAATGATGGCTGCAAGTTGCGCCAGGGAAGGTTCAGGTTGGAGATGAGGAGAAAATTCTTCTCGGAAAGGGTGGTCGGGCACTGGAACAGGTTGCCCAGGGAGGTGGTGGAGTCACCGTCCCTGCGGGTGTTTAAGGACAGGTTGGATGTGGTACTTAGGGACGTGGTTTAGTGGATAATAGGTGGTGGGGGAATGGTTGGACTAGATGATCCTTGAGGTCACTTCCAACCTTAATGATTCTATTCTATTCTATTCTATTCTAAATATTCCAAATTCCACAGCCAGCTGTTACTGAAACTAAATGGTGATTCTCAGATAGCCATTTATGCACAAGTATATATGTGTTTCACTGCAACTATTTACTCTCCACTTTACAAAGGCTAAGAACTGGACACACCAGTCATTCTGCAGGCACAAAGCACTACTGTATGATTCAATCTGTGTTCTGCAGGCTTGCTGAGTAATGACCTTCCAAGTATCACTCCCATTAAACTACCTGCTTAGTGAAGTTGTCCTTTACCTTCATCTTCCTGCCTTGACCTTCTTGGTGAAACAGGACAGCAGTTTCCAGGTCTTCTTTCTTTAATGAGGTACCCAGCAATATCTCTGGCTAGAAGTCCTTACTACTCACTCACGACTTTGACATACATCTGCCCTCCTCTGCAGTCTGAGATGTGAAGTCATCAAAGCATTATTGCACTTTTCCCACAATTTATGGTAATCTTTGTTTTTTAACCTGTATGTATGCACCAGTGCTTTGACACGGTTACTGAGGCTCTAATGAAAAATTTCCACTACAGCTTGAGGGGGAAAATGTCCAGGCAGGCAGAAGGGAGTTCATGTAGAGACATCACTCTAACAGGGACCGCTGACATGGTGCTGAAGTACACGTTCCTCAGTTAGACATATCCATACTTGGAGAGGTTGCATCGACTAGCTGTTATTTTAAGAAACGCAGAATCATTTTAAGTGAAAATTTTATTTACTGTCTTGTACAAAGAAATCTGATGTATCAGATAGCTTACTCATCCCTGCTAGAAAACACAAACTTCATTCCTTTCAGAGGGACATGCACACGCTCAGTTATAAGGCATGCTTTAGAAGCAAAATTTCTTTTCAAAATACCCAAAGACCTTAGATAATGTTTATTGCAGATTCTCTTTTTTAGTTACAGCATTATTTGCGAAGGGATTAGCAAAAAAGCACATAAACTGTACACAATTACATTTGTTTAGTCTGTAAATCTTCTCAGTAGTTTTAAAAAGCAGTTAAACTGTTTTGTTAAAGAAAAACAATTACCTCGGGGACCTCATCTGGAGGTTTTAACTCAAACATTTTCAAGGAGCACAAAATTAAATTCTAAATACTAGTTCTACTGCAAATATGATGCTGCATTGCTTTAGGAAGTGGAGCAATCTTGGCTCCCTGGTGCATGCGAGCTGTGAGCTGCAGGAAAAACATACTGGTTTCTGGCAGATAAAATCTAGTTATTTAATGAGTAACTTCTCATATTGCCATTGTCAATAGAACAAATAGAACAGGCTTACATACGTACCTATCCTTTCTTATTGGTTATTATGCTAACAAACATTTATTCTCAATTTCTGATTCTTGTTTTTCCCTGACACTGTGATAATTTTTAAAATGCATGTCTTAGAAGTCATGGCATATGAGAAAGATTTCTAAGTATGAAGTTCCTTGTATTGCAAAAAAATTAATATGAGGAAGCATTAAAGAAATCAGGATATAAAATTAACAGCAAACATTAATAATCAATGGAATTTTCCACCTTCTGGTGTGATTTCACATTGCTTCTGCCTGTCACTGCATGTTCTGATCTTGCAGCAGCAGTGAGCTAAATTCCCATAGGGATTTACAAACTTACATTCCACACAGAGGTGCCACTAATATCCATTAAGTCCTCTCCTAATCTGGTGAGTTTCTACATTTCTGGCAGTGGGTATCATCAGGCTTAACAGCACCATCACAGGACTTAACAGCACCGTGTAGTTTAGATCCTTTCTCTGCTTGTGGTGCCTGTGAGGCTAAATATAGAGCTCCTGGTCAGAATACAAAAAAAACCCACCCAGTAGAGACATTTTCATGGAGTTTCTAGCCAAAAAAGAGAACTGTCTCCAGGTGCAGAAGCAGTTTTGCATAAAAAGCTGCTTTTAAATCTATTAAATTCGTATTTACCCACCAGAACCTCTCTCCATTGTTTCCAAGTCTTCTATAACTATTATTCTAAAATTTATTCCCATAGTAGTATATAATCTATTACAAACTCAGTATTTTGTGATTTTTTTATTTTTCTGTGAAATAATTCAGATGCAGAGGATTATGTAAAAGTTACGTTGATAAATGACATGTCAAAATTACCTTTATCTTCTCCCATAAATCAGGTAAAGCATGGGATATAATAGAAGTTAAATAAATGGAAAAAGCAATTGTGATTGCTATTTCTCCTGCCCCAATTTCCACTGGTGTGGCACATAAACTGTTCTTTTTTCATGCATACTGCACTCATGCTCAGGGAATTAATGGCTCATTTCAGCACCGCTAGAAAATTAACAGTAGGGTCAAAATGTTATTTTTAATGCTACATATAATAAAAAATACTGAAGATGCTGTGTATGTCAAATTCTTTTAAAAGTTTTTGCCTTAGAAAAATAGAAACATTTCTGGAAAAGTATGGGTGTGAAAACTATTGAATTGTGTCAGCTGTATGGTTATGACACCTTTTTACTTGTGATATGAACATTGCCTTGGGACTGATAGTCAACAGTATTTAATTCTCTTCATCATAACTTGTGTCACAGATGTGTTTAGACGTACCGAAAGAAGTGTATTTCCTGAAGCAATGGTAATGAACCTGCATGTCTCTGCCAGACTGTTAGGCTGAGATGCTGTTTCGATCTGAGATCAAATGCAGAGAGGAGAAAAATGGAAAGAGTAATTTGGGGGTTGGTTTAAAACAAGTTTTATCTTTAGGATTATTTTTTTAAAAATATATTTATTTACATCCATTTCAAAGGAAAAATGGCAATTCAAAAATAACCTGAACACTTAATATAGCTGAGCCTTAAACTAGCTCTAATAACTTAATATATCATTAATTTTTGAAAAGCACCCAAATGAGAACCCTCTCAGTAGTCTCATAGAATCAATTTTCCAATTAAGGTTGGAAAAGACCTGTAGAATCATCAAGTCCAGCTGTCAACCTAACACCACCAGGTCTACTAGACCATGTCCTAAAATGCCACCTCTACACACTTTTTGAAAACCTCCAGGGATGGTGACTCCACCACCTCCCTGGGCAACCTGTTCCTACGCCTGACCACTTTTTCAGTGAAGAAATTCTTCCTAATATCCAATATAAACCTCCCCTGATGCATCTTGAGGCCATTTCCTCTTGTCCTTCCGCTAGGTACTTGGGAGAAGAGACCAACATCCACCTCACCACAATCTCCTTTCAGGTAGTTGTAGAGGGCAACAAGGTCTCCCCAAGCCTCCTCTTCTC